>JBCJKH010015659.1:0-25062 GCA_039877255.1 Loriculus beryllinus
ACACTATTCAACCTGCAACCTCACCAGTGCCAAATACGAGCGATGCTCACTGCCTTGGCCCTGCTGGCCACGCTATTGCTGATACAGACCAGGATGTTGCTGGCTTCTTGGCTGCCTGGGCACAAGCTGCTCTTGTTCAGCTCAATCAACCAGCACCCCCAGGTCCTTTTCCACTTAGCAGCTTTCCAGCCACTCTTTCCCAAGCCTGTAGCATTGCATGGGGTTGTTGTGGTTCAAGTGCAGGACATGGCATTGAGCCTTGTTGAACCTCATACAACTGGCCTCAGCCCATCTATCTAGCCTGTTCAGATCTCTATGTAGAGCCTTTCTATCTTCCAGCAGATCAACATTCCCACCCAACTTGGTGTCAAAAACTGTCATTTCATGATCATTATGCCCAAGATGGCTTCCAACCGCCACATCACCCTTCTCTGTTCACAAACAAGCCCAGTATGCTGCTTTCTCTCATTGGCTCACTCACCTGCTGTGTCAGAAAGCTCTCTTCCACACACTTCAGAAACATCCCAGACTTTTTCCTCTCCACTATGTTGTATTTTCAGCACACAGCTGTTAAGCTGAAGTCCCCTGCAAGACCACGATGTCTCATGGCACTAAAACAAATGTAATAAAGAGACAAAGTGTAACCAAAAAAAAAAAATAATCTATGAGAAAGAAACCAAGGTATCCATCTAACCTCGGGTATTCTCTGACCTCATAATGAAGTCTTTTCTTACCTGCATGGTAAAGAAAAAACCCAGAGACCACAGTGGCATTATGCAAAAACTTCAAACCTGATCCCAAAAGTTTAAGTCAAACAAGCAAAGGGCCTGCATTTCACTTAGGATTATGTACAGAGTGCCTGAGCTTCCTACCACTTATGAAGCTTACAGTTAGTGAATGAGCAGCACTAAATTCAAGTGGCATTACTCTTACTAAAGTGCTTGCATGAAGTAAAAAATATTTCATCAGATGTTTTTTACTTTGATTGAGCTTTTTCTGTTTGTCTCTTTTTATTCTTCACTTTGTTGGGAAGAGGATTAGGTTATCGTCAGCGACTGCCACAAAAGGCAAGCAAGTAGATGTGGCTGCATTGATACATTTTCCACACTGTAACTTTTGCCTGGTCATAAAACTGCATTATAAAAGGTTGATTTGGGTTAGTTTCACAGGCTTTGGAAACAAAAAGGCGGCTTGGCTTAGCAGGTCATTCTGTCCACACCCAGCTAGTTCTGCAGATGGTATTGATCTTCTACAAGAATATTACTAAAGAAATATCTCATCTTTTGTTTTTCATCCCTTTTCTCAGCTCCGTAGTGAAATGAGGCTTAATCTCAGTTTTAACAGTCAATATTGCCTTTTGATCTGTACCTCAGTAGGCTTTACTCAGATCCAACAGGCTTCACATCCAAGCCATGCAAAGTCTTTACAAGGCTTTCAGTGACCATCTAAGCTTCAGAGAGTCCTTCTAGAGTTGCTAATGCAAGGAGTGCAACACTGAAGCATGTGAACACATTAATCTCAGACGCTGTCTGTATGCCCCTTAAGATATGGGTCAGTTTTTGATTTTGAGAACCATTCTTCATTTGAAGGATCCAAGGACACTTTAGCAATAACATTATGCATTTAAGTCTTCATTGCATATAGCTCTTCCCAAAACCTCATTGCCAAACATAGTTCTGTTTCTAAGACAAGGACCAGAATATTTAAAGCTTATAACATTGAACCTACTAAAACATGGAATTGCGTTGAGGTTGCAACTTAGTAAAAGCAATTACCATGTTACTTAAATTTATATAAAATATTCAGCAATAATTATCTATAATTACTTGAGAACACTGTCATTTTATAGGGGTTTAGATTCTTGAATAGTTCAACAAGCTCAGTAGGTGTATCAGGCAACGTCTGTTTAACATGTTAAACTCCCATTTAACTCACACAAAAAAGGAAACACAATAGAATAAGCTGACAATTGGTTGTAAATCACACCAACCCAGGTGCTACTGTGTAGTGAAAACTAGTAAATTTAGCTCCTTTTATTCATTAAAGCTGAGAGGTTTTCCACAGGAGCTGAAGAAAATGAACACTAATATTTCACTATAAGCATTAACTTGTTGTGGAGACATTTCTTAATTTCCTTCAAAAACCCTGGTTCCTGAGTTTACAGAGTCAAAAGTCCCCCTTTTGGCTGAAGATCAGAGCAGTTTAAAGCAGCATATTGCCTCTGGGTTGCCTAAATGACACACTCTTTGTTAGTTCAAACTTGGTCAAATGAAGGCCTCCCTAGGTGGGTTCTCAGTCTGTGTAAACTCTCTGGAGACCAGACCCCTTCCTCCCCAGGAGGCTGGTGTGGACTGGTTGAGCTGGGAAAAGGGTGCCAGTGCCTTGTTAGAAATGAGTCAGAATTGCCAACGAGGTGACAAAACAGGAGCAGTGAAAGTGGGGAGATGCATTTTTTTCCTCCCATACTTCTGACCTGCTTTTGCAAGGGGTACACATCTAAGCTTCAACTTGATGATAAAGACCTTCAGTTCTGCAAGCTCGGACTGATGTCTACTGACCTGTCCACTTCACAGTAATGCAGAAGCTGCTACAGATTCCAGAGATACAGAAACGTCTTCTTTCTTCTCATACCCTTAGACATACTAACTGGTGAATGCATGAAGAAAGAATCTTATAGGTAATGGGCTATCCAAAATAGAGCTGGTCAAGTTGATGAGATGCAGATTTGGTCAGAGCATTTTTATGAGGGAGGCTGGATTTTACAAAATTTCCATTATGAAGTTTTCTTTGGTCTGGGATGGGCTTTCCAGCCCAAATTCAGGAAAAAATCCACTTTAAAAATTAGAATGCATTAGAATAACATTCCTCTCTGAACACACCTAAATTCCATTTCAGTCCTTCTTGGAAAAAAAATATGAAGATCACAGAAGAATTAGCTACCTCTCATTTAGGATTTTGGCCTCTGTTGCTCTTCACACAATGGAGGTGGCTCTGCAGCAACACTATTTTACTGAACAGATGTCTTCAGACATTGATCTTTCATCCCATATCAAAAGGAAAGATGTGAATTCTCCGGGACAGTGCATTGAACTGACTTGATCTGGAATCATGGAAGACTAGAAGGCTCCGACTTATGACCTTTCTCTTCAGCTATAAGGAGTGGGAGCCATTTACCTGCATGGAGTCAAGTGTAAGTGAATAAGATGTAATATTTGGAAAGTTGCTCTAACTGGTGCAGTTGACAGCACAGTGGTAGTTTTCCAAAGGTAAACATTGCTATCTTTTAACCAATTGCTAAGAAATTAGTTGTGGTAAAACTGTTTATCTTCAACTAAAGTTCTACAGCTATTTCTGTTTCTCAGGAATCTGCAAAATAACTTTTTTTTCCAGAATTTCAGTTGCATATATACAAACACTTCTGTCTGCTTTGGCATCCACTGACAGGTTCCACAGTTCCCACCTCTTCCCATGTGGCCTCCTTAATAACATTTTGTGTGTTACAAAGAGGAGATGACTTGGGAATTGTGGTTGTTTGAGAATTGCTCTTCTCAGCCAGACCACACTATTTGCTGACACTGCACTGGGCAGTGACTCATCACTGATTTCACCTCTCCATCATTTGTTAGCTTGGTTTTCATTTCCCTTTAAAATACAATTTGTTGCAGTAAAAAATTAAAATGAAGAGCTTTCATAACAAATTCTTTCTTAGAACCTGAGTATTGTGACGCATCATTCAGCTGAAATTCTGCTAAGATACCCAAAATGACTACTTTTCCTTTCATTAATCTGTTAAAAGGGTGTTCGGCATCTATCAAAATTCCTTCTATAAACAGGATTAACTTTTTTATTTCTAACTTTTTTGTCCATTTCAGGTAATGATACTTGACTTGCTCCGTAACATGCAGGGAAGTCTGGTGAATGTTATGGTTGTTTGGCAGAGAGGAAGTGACTGCACCATTAACACTATCCAGAAGTGAGTGGTGATAAACCCTGGCACGGCAACAAAAAGAATAGCCAGGCAGAGTGACACAAGAACTTGTGGAGTACATTCTGCAGTTGAAGGCAGAAACCCACATGAACTCAAAACATAACCAGTTCAAATAAACTTTGTCCCTTGCAAGCTATAAACAGAGTAAGTTCAAGAGTGAGTGTATTGGGTATGGCATGGAAGGGAACTGAGATGAGATAATATGTTTTCTTCCACTACTTGTTTTACTGAAAAATAAAGTCTATTTCAGCTTTACTATAAGGACGCTTCACAATATAGTTACAACTCTAATCTGTTCAGAGAAGTCCCATTGTAGCTACCATCTTGAATTTATCTTCCAAGTATTTCCTGCTGTTATTATCTTACAGCTCTGGCAGTTTAATTGAGACTGAATGGCAGCTCACTCTGTTAACAAAGTATATCAGACTTACAGTTTGGAAAGAAACAAAAATGCACCAGATATTTCCTTGGATTCTGATGTGCTGCTCATGTTTTAACTTTAAGCTTCATAAGCTACATGACTTTCTACATGATATTCACCCTTCTATATGGTGGTTATGCTGAATTACTTCGTTCATTCCCCTTATAGCATGAAATATGAACCAGTTAATAGATTTTCCTGATTGCAATTCAGGATAGAAACTCAGAAAGGACTGAAAGAAGAAACCTTTACCTGTGAGTGATGAAATATCAAATAAAATATTTGTATCTAAGAATGTGTACATAAATCAAGCCATTTTTGAGTTTTCAGTAAGGAAGTATTAAGTTCCAATGGATACTGACCTGCTTTACACGTGAATTCCCTCCATCCTAATCTATCCATCTCTTCCATTCTGCAGTAATAGCTTGCATCCTATCACATCTAAAGTAAACTTTTGTTAATGAGTTCAAGGGAATAAGAATATTTGCTTTGGCATTCTGGCTATTTATATTTCACAGACTTAGCCCATTCTGACATAATCATCTGCAGGAGAACACATTAACCTTTCCTCTGTGTTCCTAACTCAGCAAATTTGATAGCCAAGCACAAAGTCAGGTAGTCCAGATAATTATTTAGGAAAACAAGAATAAAATCCTTGAGAGGATAATATGAGATTCTAACCTATGCAGGGAAAGGTTAAATACAGGTAACATTTGAATTACAAGTGCACTGCTCTTGGCTGAATTCTTTCTTCTGTCTAAAAAGTTATTGTATATGTTTATCCCAGCAATGGCTGATTAAGGTCTCATGCTAGCATATTAAAACATCAAATCAGAATGGGAAAGACTAAATTAATTAATGGTAAATATATGATGCCTAATCAGGCACTGATGGTACCAATAATACAGAAAAGATTCTATGTCAGCTCACAGCATATGCCTACTTCATATTTTGGAAGCTCTAACACGCTTTCTAGCAGTTGTTGATGAATGAGAATGAGTTAAGTAAAAATCCTTAATCCTTTGAAGTTAAATTATCAGAAACATCTGACTTAGGTGGCTCAGCTCCTCAGAAGTATCCTAACTCCCAATGAATTGGATCTTGGGTCTCCTTCAGTTTATAGGCAGGTAAAATGGTAGTGCGACTCACCTAACAAGTACTTAAATTAAGGCTTATAAGCATTTGATTAAAGATACTAAAACTTACCATCAATACAGTACCATCACTGTTCTTTTGCAGATTCACCTGGGGACAGCTCAAATCTATCTGCACCTTGTTGCCTCGGGTCTGTGGACATCTTGGGTGTCCATGATTTACTAAAACAATCAAGACACCTGCCACGCTTATGTACTTTTGTAAATCCCACCTTTTGCATTCAGCATCTTTTAATGATGTAAGTACATATATCAGTTTTCTTCAGTTCTTTGTTTATTTTTCCTCATTATATGAAATAAGTGAGAGGTATCTAAGCATGCCTAAGAAGGATGCAAGAGGTTTTGATTTGGAGATATTATGTATTTGGGGATTTGCTAGCTTTTGGAATTAGTTTGGGGTCTGTCTCACACAAAACTATGCACACAACTGATCTTTTGAGCTGTTGGAGAAAAAAAAGAAGTATCTGTAACGATTCTTTTCTAATGAGTCAAAAGTGCAAGAGGAAAGAAAATTGTGGTCAAATTCAAAGATTCATTTTACCACAGATAAAACAAGAACTTAGGTTTCAAGTGAAATTTAACGATTTTCATTTTGGACACAGGTCATATTAAAACTGTTTAAACTACATGTGTACAAAGTTTGGTAATGGTCAATCCTTCCAAAGCAATCAAGGCTCTAGTACTCAATGGTATTTTAGCACTTTATTCCAACTGGATCTCAAAAATCTGTTGCAGAACTTGGCATTACTGGTTTCCAGACTAGCACTGTCTTTGATCAGATGCAATATTTCTAGCAATATAAATAATTCTGGTGACCTTGTTAAGCAGAATTAAACTTTAAAGTTGTCCTGTCATTGCAGAGACATAAATTAAAATGTTGTCTTAATAATTATTGGTCCTTTTTTTCTGCTTTAAAAGCTAAAGATGACCAGGCCCACCCTACCAAAAAGTTAATCCTTTCTACTCACATTCAGTTCTGAAAAAGTTGAGCACATGCTCAAGATAACTTTTGACTAGCCAGTTTCTCTCCAGAATGTTGCTATCAGAATGACCATTTCAGCATAGGACTCACCAAAGACATGCTCAGTCCTCACAAGAAACTGTATAAATATTTGTGCTTTAGCTGGTGCCACACTAATTATTTTGATTCTATTCCTAGAAGAAACTTCACCAGGTTTTTTAACACTAACTCAAATATGCTAGACAGTCAAATGGAAATTCTCTTCCTGATTAAGGCTCTGCTCCAGAGAAATTCTGAATGTTCAGTCCATAACTTAGCGCGGCAGTCAGTTGCCTAAATGTAAGCACCCCATGCTATTTAGAATGTTTAAGAACATCCGAGACACCTTCATAGGAATTGTAAATAAGACATAAAACAAGGGAAACAAGGCTTTTCAGGGTATTTTGGCTTTGAACTGTATCTCAAAAGGAAGAATATATGTTAGGCAACAGAATTTCCACTCAATCTGACGGAACACCGACAGAAATATTTCCCAACACTTTCCCTTTTTAGTACTTATTGGTAAAATGACCTTTAGAAACATCAAGGACAGTATCGCTGGACCTAATACCACTTTTGGTAGGGCCTAATGAAGAATTTCTCTTTTGTGGCACCTCCTTCATCTTTTTATCTTGTTTCAACTTTCCAAAGACTTTACCAAAGAAATACCTGCCACACATAGAAATACTACATTTATGTCTCTTTGAAATCTCTTCTTCTTTGTTCAGTCCTCATACAGGGTTTGACTCACATTGAAAAGGTATTTCACACTCAAACTTCTGTTGTAGCTTTAAATAGATATGAAATAGCAAGTATATAAAGCATCAAGAAAGCTCCCTTAGATCATCAAAAGAAATTATTCCATGAAGAGGCCAGCATTAATCTAAGCTGAGATAGGGCCTTCAGCTATTCCTTCTTTACTCTTGTGTGAATTAGTCTTGGGGATTTTTTTTACTTCTGGTATTCATTGGTGGTTTTCTGCAGCTATTTTCAGCAGTTGGTTGTCAAAACTTTTTGTGGAAAGCATTGTCAATATAAACAATTCCCTGATTTAATCTTGTAGTAGCCCTGTGTTTAATTAAATTTAGAGTGTGGATTCACAGTAAGGAATATTTTTAGCCCTTGAAACCTTTATACAAAGCCAAACCCTTAGTTTCTTGGAAGTGGGTTTTGGGGAAAAAAAGAGGGATGATTTCAAATGCCATATTTCTAAGAGCTGCCACACAAATAAATACAAAGCTTACTTCCTCTGGGAATGCCATATAATAGATTTAAAAGATGAACAAAATCCCAGTGTTTATTCAGTCTAATGGATAAAAAGGATAAACTCACTGACTTATCACAATGGTCAATTGTACAAGAAGTTGAAACAGGCCATTTCTGACAGCCAGTGAAAAAAAAACATTTGTACCCATAAAAAAAGGAACCCTGATGTTGTATTTCGTATGGAAAAGCCAATAGAATTCCCCAGCCAAGCTTTTTTATCACTAAACGATCTTGATTTATACTTTGTTTGAAGTTCTCAAAATGAAACTTTCAGTCTCTCACTGGCTAAAAATAAACTTGCTGTAGCTGGTTAGGAGGCAGCTGACACAGGTAAAGTTTCAGCATTCAGCCCTTATGAACAATTGAGAGATTACTCTTTCGTTCCATAGAAATCAAGCATGACTTCCGCATATATTCAAGATTCAAGTCCGCAAATTCTGAGTAATAAAAAGCCAAGTTGATTTGTGAAATGGCATTGCAGAACCTGCCTATTTTCTGAGAAAAGCCAAAATTATTAATGGAAAAATGCACACTCTCTATGTACGTTTCAGTCAATACATTTCTAGTTACTCTTTAGCAATTGAAGCACTGACAGACTGTGCATCCCTCATAAGAAAACATTCCTGATATACATGTCTTCTTTAGATTCAAATTCTATACTGTGACAAAGCTCAGTAAAGCATGGCTTTGTTGCGTAGTTTACTTGGTTTACTGCTTCACTGTCGTTCATATATAGACACTTATTGCTTGAGGGGAAGAGCAGTAATTCTACTTGCCAGTTGAACAAGATGATCTATCCCCTATAAACCCAAACAATGTTTTAACAGGTAATCTGTAGCAAGATGGTTGCAGGCTATATTATTTGTTTCTAGTCAGCCAATGTCTTTCCACCTCTCTCACCAATGCTTGTCTCAAAGGATAGACAAAGGTCCATCACAGTTTACTGGAAAGCACAAACAGGGGCTGTCATACCCATGCATGAGGAATACAGCCTTAAACAGGAGAGAATATCAAATATCCATTTTCCTCACCCTCCTTTTTAAAAAAGAAATAAATAAACTACACAAAACTGTCATGAATGGTTTGCATTAGCTGACTGCTTTGGGACTAGATCACCTCCATGGGTTTCTGCTTACCCTACTAAGATTCTAAGAGTTTTCACACTGGAAAATGTGTTCTTTATATAGGTAGATACAACATTGCTGATTCAAATATGATTTATCTAGTTGGTACTGAACTCAGACTAGACCAGCTAACACGTTCAGACTTAGATGTTAGTTCCTGAGGTACCCATAAATACGTACCCTAACCTCTGTACAGAAAGGCTTTTATAAAGTAAATTAATGACCTGCAGGACAGAAGACACAGATTATTTCAGACCAAAAGGAAGGGAAGTGGTTCAGAGGACTCATCCTAAGAGAAGGCTAACTAATTGTCTCCTTTTCCCCTCATCCCTGCTTGTATTAGAATGATCACACTTGAGCAACTACATGGATATGACTGGAAGCCAGAAACAGGCAATCTGATCTGCATCAAAAACAAGTCATCTTCATACCTCACAACTATAGCTATCCTTCACCTCTCTGATATTAACTCTTTTCAGATTTCTTTTCCTCTAATTGATTTTTCTTTTTTTAAACTTAGATCTTTTCACAAACATACAAACATGGGGAAAAAATTCTTTATCTTGCATACACTGTTCACTAATTTGTTTGGATTTACTCTAACTTCATAGTAGCATTGTAGTGAGGTCAGTCCTATGGAGTTGCATGATTGGCAGCTGTAACATATAATAGACATATTCTTTGCAGTCAGATATGCTTTTTGGAGCCACTGAAACATTAAGAGAAAAATTCATTTCTATCCTATTAATAAATAGTTTAGTTTATCTTTTGCTATGCTTTAACCAGTTATCTCAGGATGCTATTTTTTAACAGCAAAACAATAAGGAGCTGGAAGATAAAAATGGAAAAGTTGTAGTCCATTGGATCCCTCCATGTACACAGGTCCTGAAATTCCTCCTTGTCCTCACCATTTCTTGCACACAGCTTCATAACCTTTGAAAAAGCCCCAAGAGGCTGTTTTGCTCAGAAGATCACAAAGCAGGCGATGAGAAAGAAAGAGGATAGAGACATCAGAATTAAGCTGATTGTCAAAGGGATTCTGCTCGGGAATTGGGCTTATTTTAAGCCTTAGTGCTGACATTGTTAGACATCCCCCCATAAAAACCCACCAACTACTGAAAGTTCTTTAAGTCGCAGAACTGGGATTTTATGCTACATTGCAAACTGCTTCAGAAAAGGTGGCAGTTGTCGTGCTTTGAATGTATTCTAAATTCAAAAACATAAGGAAACTATTGTGCTTGTGTTCTGTAGAACAAAGTACATGTTGTAGAGTATATTCTTCAATAATTCAAACTTTAAAAGGTATGGCATTTCAAGCCTTAAAATAACAAAGCTACACTCTTGCAGAGGTTATACCACATGGGGGTGTTCATTTCCCTTTGTCTTACTTGCATAAACTCAAAATCAACCCTATACAGTAAATGATGTCTGCCCTATTGTCTTATATAAACACTCTTTTGTTTTTCTTCAGTGAAAAGCTGTGTTTAAAGAAAACTCTGTATGAATTCCAATAAAGAAACTAGTGTAAGAGAACTGGATTCATAAAATGAATTAGAACAGCTCTACTGTTACATCGCCTGGTGCTGGAAAGCCAGCAAAGTCAGATAATATTTTATTTGGAGCTGAAATGAACTGTTGTGAACTCTGACAAACCAGCACTTCAAAGCATTCTGAACGTACTGCCATTAGTATAAGGAAATTTATCGTGACTAAAAGCCTGACTCTGACCCTATTTACACCATCTTTACTCTGCTGACTTCAGCTGGATGGAAGAGCAAAATTAAGTTGTTCACAGCTATCTCTGTTACCTGTGCTTCACAGAAACAGAGGATAAAAAGAGGGACTCATACTTGATATACCTATTCTACTCCCAAATAAAGCAGCTCACAAAACCCTCAGACAAGCACATTTGGGCAACTTCATGGGTGGCCCATGCAGGAATCAAGAGAACCCATGAAAAATAAGATGTCAGATTTGGAGATATTGCTGAATCTTTAGAATTTTATGCTTTCCGGGAATAGGATAGAGCCCACATCATTACATTATTTTTATTGAACCTTAGAAATGCATAAATGTGGCTAAATTAAAACAAAAACCATGGTAAAAGTATTTTAAAGCTTTAAGAAAAGATACATATTTTTACAACCTCAAGCCCATTATGGATTTCATGGAGACCAGCATGAAGCAGCTTGACATTATTATGATGATAATTTATTAATGATTTGTATATTTCAGTACCCCTCTGGTTCTCCTGAGACAACATCAAGACTTATTTGTGTGATGCATTTCAAGGACATAAGGAATAGGCTTTTTTTTCCCCTCATAAATCAACAGAATAATGCAATTGCTGAACGCACATAAAAGCCAGAACACAAGAAGGTTGTTATAGAGCACGGTATAAACTGCATTGCTAGTTATTCCTAAATGTTCCCTTTTTGGGTCTTTACAGGTTTTTTTTTAATCTATCTTGTGCAGAGATATCCTCAGTCATGGAAAACAGTTGAAAACTTGTCAAACTCCTCAATTGCACGCGGGTGAGTGAAAAGTAAATACAAGATAGTCACCAAGAAGGATTCAAAAGACTTTGAATCTTTAGATGTGATGTGTAATTCAGCTGACACATGGCACGTGAAACTTAGCATAAAGTAATGCAAATTGGTTGCAGAAATGCAGCTCAGAAGTAAAAAGTGAAAGGGGAAAAAACACAGAGAGGCTTAATAACACTGGACACCCCATAAAACAATCATAGAAACGGGCCCGCTGCCAGTACAGTACAAATATACATGTCCACAAAGCTGATAGAGCAAAAATCCCACCAACACCCCACAGGGGAGCAGTTTTAATCTTGGCCATAGCTATGATGTCATCAAAAGCTGTTATTTCATTCCCATTCCCTCCCCCCACAAAAAAAAAAATGAGCACAGCCAAGACAAATTGCACAATGAAATTGCTCTCTCTGCACTAATATATGCCAATTACACTGTGGCTGGAATGCAGATTTGGACGAAAACAGGACGCAGTTTTTAGGAATTTATAACCATTGTGGACCATTTCAGCTTTGGGGTGACCTGTCAATGCAAAGGGGACCATCTTTATGGTTTATTATCACTTATCATCCCCTGTTAAGAGGACCACCACCAAGCCTATGCACTGTTTATATATCTTGTTGTATCTGCTCTAGCCAGTGTTACCTCCATAGCCTACAAACTGGCAGGATTAGAGAAATTGGTGAAATTCTGTCTAGGCTAATAGTGGATTGCTGCAGTTATTCATTCAATTAAAACACCTTTCCAGAGGTCCTTTGAGATATTTTACTTTTTATTATCACTTCCAAGTCCCTCCAAATTCCATGAGATGGGGTGTCCAATGGGATTTCATTAGAAATTATTGTCTCTCTGCCATTTTTTGAACTTTCTTAGACAAAACACTTTTTCATATCTCATTGTCCCTCTATCTCTAAACAATCAGAAACACACACTGCAATTCCAAAACCAGCAAAGAATCTTACATTTGTACATACGAGATGGGATAAGTCCTTAACCCTGCCTCTTTGCAATTAGAGTTTTGTAATACCACATTGCCTTGATAGTTTAAAAGTTCCTTTTATTGACCACTGTAATGTACTTTTGTAAATCTCTTGATGAATCCCAGGTTAGTTGAACTGCTCAATTATAGCCTTATCCTAATCCTAGTAGCTAAGCATTAATGCTAGCAACCTCCCACATCCTAATCCTGTTCCACTTGACACTGACCCACACTCAGTCCCAAATGATGTGTGTGTCAGCATTTAGACATGCAAACTACTTATTAATCAGGAATTCAACAAAAAAAGGGAAAGATATATAACAGGGCAGCAGTGAGCATTTCAGCAAAAAGACTCTGATCTCTCCATACACTTGGCACATACAGATTTAAATACATCTAAAGTAAAAAATACCACAAATACATACCCAAATGTGTTAAATTGTTACAAATCTTGTAACTAAGCTATTAGAAGGTGTCTTGTGTCTTGAGCATGATTTAAAACAAGAGGGAAATCCAGCTTGAAGTCAGATTGAAAGTATTAGAATTAGGCACAGACTTAGAAAATGGAAAGACTTTTATGTGTGATAGACTCCCATCCCCTATAATTCACTACAGATTGGGAAAATGATTCCTTCAGATCTGCTGCTGACAGCTTAATATTCCCAATGATAATGTTGTCAGGTGATAACACAGAGCCAGTCTATTCACTTTGATGTGAAAGGAAAGTTTGCATTGACTGCAACTTTTGAAGAGAGGTTCTGCTTGGGAAAAAAAATCTCAGCTAAGCTGAAATATTACCTGAAGAGCATTTAATTGCAGTCAAGCTAGAAGTGCATCAACCTCCAATAGGTCCAACTTGTCTTCCCTGAAAAAATCCTGAGCAGTGACCAAAACTCTCTCTCTAAAAATATTACCAACGCAGCCAAAGGCACACAAGAACAATCCTAAAGAAGCTCATTCATACCCAGTTTTCAAAGTGAGTGTTATTGTCAAATGTATTCTCTCAAATTTCAGGAACATGAATGTATGGCTTCTAGAAACTCTTGGTTTAAACGTCTCTCCACATCGTTCCTTAGCTAACCACAAGACCAACAAAATTCCTCTAGGTTTCTATATCCATACAGCTACATATGCTTTCAATTATATTCCTGGCATGGTTAAAGAAGAATTTTGATAGTCTAAGGCCTTTATGTCAGGATAGTAAAACCTTGTCTTTTAGAATGATATTGATACTGTTCTGTTACTGTCTGATGCAGTAATCACAATTGTGAAAGACCGGATTATCCCTGTGGGTACTTAAGGGGAAAAGCTGAGCACCATTCCCCACCATACATATTGATTAAAAACAATTTTTCCCTGTCCATAGGCAAATAGTATAAAAGGAGACAAAGAAAAGTAATGTGATGCAGGGGCACATTTCAACCTTTGGAAAAGGTAGGAGCACAAATGTGAGGAAACCTGCCCCACAGTTGGTAGGAAAGAAGGAGGATTTGAAAAATAACCTGAGTTTTGGAGATTACTATACATTAGAACTCAGGGAATAATTTGAAAATTGCTTTCAGGTATTAAGTTTACTAAAATTGCTTTCCTGCCTTGACTGAATGGCAGAGTTATTATCACCTACCACACGTAACAGATAAGCTGTAGCACTTGTAACTTGAGTATTATTCATATCATAAGGGCTGCATTAAGAGCTTTCATATGATACTCCAGTGTTTATACATGCACACACGTGCACCATTGGTCTGTGTGTGCATCATCAAATTACTTTCCTTTTAATTGCAAAATTAAGGCTGGCTTTGTGCTTAATAATGGGATTCTGGAGTTATCGCTGCTGTGGGGATAAAGAGTAGCGTAAGGATAACTACATCTGTAATTCAAAGTACTATTATCAGTGACTGTTAAATGCACTTAGAGTGGTCACTTAATTGAAAAAGAAACCAGAGCAAGCAGTCCCTTAAAACAATTAAATTAAGTACATCACCTAAGCATAATAAACCATTTAATAACACAAGAGCTTGAACTTCAACAAGGAGAAAGATGACTACATGCAATTCAGTTACCAGGATCTGCTTTTAGCAGTGTAGCACAAGTGATAGATTTGGGATCTATTTCTCATTAGGTGATGAATTTGTAATTTTAACCCTAATACAACAAGTTAATGCCGCATATTGGAAATTTGGAGTTGAAAAAAACCATATTCTTAAAGAACTGCAGCTTCATTCCTTCAAGTAGAAGGGGCAAAATCTTGGTGCAGAAATCACGGTGTAATTTTCACACAGTACAGTGGCACCAGGACCTTCCCCTCACTGACCTCATGAGATTCATTTCTAGGAGAGTTTTAGAATTAAACTAAGGAGACCTTTGTGTTATATATAATGTTTTAAACTTTCTGACTTAGACATACCTTCATGGGCAGCAGGATCTCTCTGAAAGTGCAGAATGCCAACACCAAGAGCAGAAACAGTACAAGCTGTCAACAAGTCTCTGTGGAGATCGTATTTGAACAAGGCATTCAATTCGCATCACATTGCCACTGAAACTGCCAGCCATCTCCAGCTGTTTTACCTGGGCTTACACTTGGTTTTATTTCTCTTGTCACTGATACAGGGTTTTAAGTTTCAGAAACTACTATTTTTTTGTCCAAGTTGACCCAACAATGGCCTAAAGGTGGTTGAATACATATTAGTATCAGCCCTTTGGGGAGCACTGTGGAAAAAGCTACAAAGATAGAGCTATCAAGTCCACATGAACTTGGCTAAAGCATGTTTCTTTCGTGTAGAGATGATAAAAGGCCTGTGGAATAAGGGTAGGTCATGCATCACCAAAAAGTACACATGAAAGTTGTCCCTTGCTCAGTTCTCCCCTTTGACAGTCCATTATTTATCGTAAATACACCTTATGTCACTACCTATGTCACTACCACTAGCCTGTTTGTGTTAATAAAAAACAGATCGACAAAATACTGTTCTCATATTCAAGAAGAAAACATCCACTGGTTTCAGAGTGTTTCAAGGCTACTGCAATACTGTGTTTGGTTTAAATACTTACATATGCACATACTGTGCTGCTCCAGGTTTCCTACAAACTTTTTAAAGGGATTTTTCCACGTGGTCTTCTCTGGTGTACCATGAACTTTTCCAAACCCATACAAAAAAACCTATCTAACTCACCAGATAAGATGGTATCTATGTCCTCCAAGCACTAGCAGCTTTCTTTGTTACAGGGTTCTGGAAATGCAGTAAAAAAGGGATTAAACAACAAGGCACTCTAGACTGTGAGGAATAAGTTTTACTTAATAAGGTTTACTGTCTTCCCCCATACCCCTTCACCATCCTTGTTTATCTTATGGGTGCTAGTTGCTAAAAAAGTACAGAGAAAGTATATGCTCCATTTGTGCAGCTATATAACATATGTATATATTAAATGACTAAGAAAAATGGTGGAAGATTTACTACTTTACATTATTCTTAACAGTATACTTACTTACCTGCTCTTATTTAGTATTGTTTATTAATTTGTTTATTCTTCTTATTTCTCTGGTTCTAATTTGCATTGGTATTACTGAGAGAGCCAGTGAGTGGTTGGTGTTACTCAACATGCTTTAAAACTGCAATACCTATAATCCCACACTTAATAATACATGCACACATGCTATTTATGCATGCCCACATCTCATGCATGTTATATTTATGCACTCTCATAGATTAAATACTTCTGAAGATCTTTCCAATTTCAAGCAAGCTGGACTACTTTCTAGTTCACCTGGGGAAAACTGAGAAATATGGACAGGAAAGTTATTATTCCCAAACCAATTTCACAACCTCTTTCATAATGTAAATCTGACGATTCCTCTTGTCACTCTTCCATCTTTTCTTTAAACTTTCAAACCTATGATTTGCTTTCTTTCCCTTAAACTCACCCACAGGGCTTTGGAAATATTTCTGTTCCTGGCAGGGCTGCCAATATCTGGTGGTAACTTCTGCATGGGCAGAAGCACCCTGCAGAGAAATGGCAAAGTTTGTCTTTTCCCAGAATATTTTGTACCCTTGCTGTTCCGCTCAGTGTGCGGTTCCTGGCCAGAGCAGCATTTTGTCCTATGTGTCATACACTTGAGCCCTCCTGTCTTCCTGCTTATAATCATAAGACTATTGTTAACAGTAACAATGTCAACATTCTGAATTTACAAAATAAAAGGCACAGAGATTAAGTCCTTTAATTAATCCATTGGGGGAATAATCCACACATTGCTACCAGAGATACCGATTTTTAGTGTAGGGAGGGGAAACATGGGACAGGACCTTATTTAAATTAAGTTCCAGAACATTTCACTTTGCTAAAAACCGAGTGACAACAAAACCCCACACTGCTCTTCAGCAAACATATCAGGCATGCAGAAGCAGCAGCTGCTCGGAGCAGCCCCAAGTCTACTTTATCAGCTGAGGTTGTGCTGTTCCATCATTATGCAGGGAGATGGAGTGTCACAGATAGGCTAGACATTCTCCCAAATGCAGAATGAGAAGGCATGTTACTGAGATGATTCAGACATTGGGGATTTTTCACAGTACAATCCTCTTTAGGTGCAGTCTTGAAGTAGCTTGGTGCTTTCTATGGCTATAGATGTGGTAGCGTAATGTTGTATCAGCTAACACTCCTGTTCAGGTGGTGCTGCTCAGTGTTTCCTTAGAAAGGACAAACCAGCTTTCTCCAGAGTGGACAGAAGTCTTTATCCTGTCCTTTAATGAGGGCTGAATTTGGTCTTTCTTCACACTGCTCCATGACTTGCTATGAATAAGAACATTACATCTTCCTTTAAGTGCATTTAGTCACTGTTGACTTTTCCAGTATTGGTGCCAGGATTTCTCATCTTGTTGGAAAAAAAAAAAACCAAACCCACAGTGAAGACCCTGGCAGTGCTATAACGGAGGTTTCATGGTCACAGAAATCCTAAAATGATTGTGTATTCTTCTAACACGTGTGTTCAGGAGTGCTAAAACTCTGACTTCACCCACAAGTAGTTCAGCGTTTTACAAAGTTCCACTTCCCTGCCCTCAAGAGCTTTCTCTCCTAAATGGCAAAAACAAAAGAAGTAAAAAGAACAGAGCAGAACTGAAATATACATTTTAGAAAGGACTCTGGTTCTTTGTTTCGTCATTTTGTCAGTAATTGTAAACAACTTTTATTATGACAGTAAATTAACCAGTATGTCTGTGAGAGTACTAAAGAACATAAAATAATCTAATTTAGCATCTACACTGTTTTACTTTTCAGTAATCAAGACTTTCTTCTGACCTTCAGCAAAGGTTGAAAATGCCTAACAAACAACTGCTTCACAGCCTCTTACAGGAGCCAGTCCAACTTTCATTAGCTCCAGTGGGAGCTGATTCAGATCCACAGTTTTATCCTGTGAAACAAATGGAATCACCTCCTGGAAAGATGGCAGCCTCCAGCTATTGATTCAGTGAGACTGTAGAATTAAATATGAATATATGTATAGTTCAAATAATACCTCAATAAGACTGGGGAACATTTCTTACCCTGTAGCCACAGTGCATTTCTATATTGAAAATGGTTTCATTTTTATTCTGTCAATAAATGTTAACACTAGCCCTGATCCTCCAAATATTAAGAAAAACATCTTGCTTATTAAATGCATGGAAATACTTTAGACTTGGTATTTATTAATTAAAATAAGCACATTTAGGTGTAGCAGTATTAAAATAAGGGTTGTATTATTGCTACTGTTGGACTGGGAATAGCAGCTCTGCTTACAGAGCAACGCCAGTAAGTTAGAAAAGTAATGATCCAAAAGTTAGGAAGACATTCCTAGGTCAGCAATAGAAAGTACACCACCTACAAACTTCAGCTCCTGAGACAAGGAGAGAATTCAGACAGCTAAAATAGTATTGAGGACCACTGAGAACGAGTAAGTATAAATGCTGCAGTGGACCAGTCAGGGGACTGGGGGTGTTTTTTGCTCTACAGCTTGGAACAGTAGGATTTGAAAGCATTTTTCCATTAAAAGAAAAAACATACACAAAATGACAACAGTGAGGCCCAGCTTTCAACTCTACGTATAAACACCAGGGCTTGGTTTTGAAACTTGCGGTCCTTAAAACCTTATATCTTATTTTCAAACGGCATGCCCCCTGCCAAGAAGTTACATTTTTTCCTCTCTTTAAATAAGCAGCTAGGGTAATGGCATGATGAACAAATTTCATTTCTTTCTGTTCAGTTTTTTCCATCTTTAATACAGCCTCCAGCAGGCCAGATGGCACCAATGCAATTGCTAGTAAGTCAATACATCTGGCTGCATTCCTGAAATGACAAATCTGATGGATAGAGCCCCAGCTCCTATACAAAGCCTCTTTTCAGAACGCTCTCCCTGGTACTTGTCTGCTTTAAGCAAAACCTAATGTGTGAAAACAAAATAAAATTGAGCTTTTTCACCACCCTGCGTTAACGTTTCATTTGCAGTGTTTTTATTAATGCTGCTCCCTCGCTGCCCTGCTTCTGCACCTCAACCCCGTTCTGCCGAGCGCTCTCTTTTTGGCACAAGACGGGCTCTGTTTGAAGACCTCCCTCCTCTGGAGCTGCTAACAGTTCAAAGCAGGTTACCATAAACACTTTGGGCTTTTCTCATTAAGAGCAGCAAGATTGTTTAGGAAATTGTCCTCAAAGAGAGAACAATCCAAGGGAAGCAGGAGTGGAACAATCGCTTCTTTACAACCTTGATAGTCTCTCATCGGGCAAATTAGGAGGCAGAAATACGTGTGACCTCTCACCATCATGAAAGCAGTAATCTGTTAGTGAGGCGCTGCAGTAATACTGATGCTGCAATGCCAGCCATATAAGGTGTGAGGGACTCTACAGCCTTGCTCAGGGTCTCTGGATTATCTATAAATCCATAAATAAATCTCTGGAAGTGACTGGTCAGACCAACAGAATGGTTTGTAGCAAAACACTATGGACAACAGCACATTAGGAGTTAACTGCCTCTTAGACAACATTAGCCCTCATGTCCTGCTATTCTTATACAACTTGGAAAATTAGCTAGCACCAAATAAAATACAAAAGCACAAAAAGGCACCACTCCACCAAAGAATTCCTCTATCTCCATATCTATTTCACAAAATAAAGCATAATATGATGTGCGGTGCTCCTAATTTATGTTGTATTTATCACTGACAGAATCCTGATGAGAAAGAAGTTATTTCTGTGTTAACTGCAGTCACTGCCATAATAAATATCAAAAAACTGTCAGTTTTGAGTCACAAAACCCAAGTTACTTGACCAAGAAGTGTCAGCCCATTAAACTTTTACTCTTAAAAATTAGTATTTTGCCTCCTTAGTAAACCTGATGAAGTTATTGAGATTGCTCAAGGAGTATACATAAAGAGATGCATATTTGCACACAAAGATATAAGGAAATCAAAACGTAAAAATCAAGAAACTAATATTTCTGAACACTGATCTCAGTAATTAGCAACTACTGAGAAATGCACTAAGTTCAGGTGGGTTAAAGCTGGAATCGTTCCATTCCAAACAGAAGTCATGCTCTTGAGTCTTAACAACCTTATTGTGAGTGTTTCTGCCTGCAACCTGAGCTGAATACAGACTCCATCCAGAAAGCTAAGAGTGCAACAGACAAAAATTTCTGATTTATTTGGTACAGCCTTTGGCCATTGGAACAACAATGACGACAGCGAAGCTTTTCCAACCTCCCTGCTACGCACCCAGGCTGTGATTCCTTCCGAACTAGATTTTCTTCTTAAAGGGGAAAACAATCTAGGTTGAGCATTTCAGACACCTACTGCTGCTCAGTGCACATCTCTAGACATATAGCATTGGGTCTTCAGGGGAAGATCCTCTTTAAATACCCCTGCCCTATTCTTCTTCAAGGCACTCACGATTCATTCTGTTTTAACTGTATCCTACTTGGAGAATTAAGTTACTTGCACACGAGTTTTTTTGCATTGTTCAGTAATATCAAAGTTAAATCTCTGCTTAGGTTGATTCATTGTGTTAACTTCTTTTATGAACAGTAGAATGAAAATGATTAAAGCCACAGCTAGCAGTCAGGGTCTAGGATGTGCAATACAGATGCAGCACCCACTTCTCCGATTCTCTGTCCATAGTCTGGTAACATGGATCACAGCATCCTTGGTCTGTTTCTCATATGTGACGGGGAAAGATGGGAAAGGATTTTTATTAATCTCTTACCAGATAATGTGTGTAGCCCTGATAGTTAGATTCATATTTTTTACATTTTTCACATTTTTCAGTGAGCAGTGAAAATAGAATCCTTGGCCTTATCTGCAATTCATGTGCAAACAACTTCAGCATTATTTTTAAAAGAGCAGTGCAAAAAATACTTCACATACTTCAAATATCAGCAACCAGCAGTAAGAACCATTACTTTTCTTTAACACACAAGCTAGAATATAAGTATCTAAACACAAATATACATACATAAATAGCCAGCCAATGGGTCATTAAAGGATATCACTGAATTTTATGATGCAAACCCAGAAGTTTTCAATACATATTTCACAGCATTGTGTCCAGTAGTGAAGATTTTCAGAGACTCGTTTGTGCATCTTTTCAGGCTCCTTCTCCTGAATCTGATCTGATTCATGCTTAGGTAGCACTTCTATATCCTTGCACTGAGCTTTCTTCTTGTAAGTAAGACTGGAAAGAGAACCTATTATGGTCTTCTGCTGTTTCTGATATTTTTAATGTGGTGCAATCAATAAGAAAGTCATGCCTGCATAACTGTGCTATCTTCTCGGGAGTGAACATATGTGTGCCTACACAGTGTAGTGCTAAGCTACTATTATCTAAACACCACCAAGCATTAGAACAACTATATGACTATTTTCTAAATATTTTAGCTTAAAAGTTTAAAACTAGCTATCATTATGAGGAAAGGGTTTAGGAGAGGAGAATTAAGTATAGGAGAGCATCCCATCAAGTACAACAGGCTCTAAGCATGGAAGAATGCATACAGAGAGTGAAAAGGCCTTATTCTCCTTGGCTTTGCATCATATTTCTCCCACTGTCATTGGTTGTCATTTCATAATCATTATTTCACCTTGCAACCTACTGTAGGTATTAGTTACTTGACCTTTAGATTCCTTTAATCTCCCCAGGTTGCATCTTTAGTTGTTTTTTCAGAAGAAGACTTTATATGTGGATAAATATTTTTCACTTTTCCTTTCATTTTTATCAAATGACACATTTTAAACTGCCTCATTCTTCCACATAACTTTTGCCTACCAATGTAATCACTTCATGGAGTTAAATGATGTAATATCAGAACATTTAAAAATAGCACGGATGATCTGTAAAGCTAAAAATAGAGAACACTTTTGAAAGATCTTCCAGTTATGGAAAGTCCAAATTATTCAAATTTGGAAATATATTTAAGTAAAGCTGGATACGTGTACAGTCAGTAATTTTTTACCACCTTCATTTTGCCTAGGCTAGCCACATTCCATTTTGATCTTCTCAAACCAAAACTTTTCCAGCCTTGTCACCCTGCTTAACTTATTTAGTGAAAAAGCACTGAGAAATTGTTCTGGTTTTGAATATTTATCTGTTGAGTCACGTATTAAAGCTTAAAGCATAATGATTGAGAGGGGCTCTCAACGGATTAAGTCACCTTTTGGGATTTGGCACAGATGAGGGAGAAAAAGATAGCAGGCTAGCTGTGTTTTGAAAGAAGTTGGGAAAAAAAAAATCAAAGCAAAGCAAAGCAACTACCTTGAATGTGTCAAAAGTAAGATGAACCTGAAAATCCATGCTTTCTACGCCCTTAAATCCCAGTAGAGCTTTTTTACTTTTTTAAATCTGCCCTTAGATATTAAGGTGATGGAAGCTGTGGAAAACAGATGGTATCCAGCCCCAGGGGTTCTAATTAATAGAAAATTAGCATAGCTGAACATGACATGATCCAGGTGAGCAGATATTGTACTTTAAAGTTTCAACATTATTCAAAATAATAAACAATATATTGAAAAAGAATTGTTTTCTGATTAAGTAAGTGGACAGAGCCTTTGGAGATTGTTACTGTTGTTTCCAGATTTGATATTGGACTTGCTTGACTTTCCTGTATGCTACTGAGAACAGAGCAGCCCCAGCCTCAGCTGGACCCTCTAGCCACTACAATAACATTATTGTTAATAGAAAAGAAATTAGTCCCAGCTATATTAGCAATGTAAACATATCTGAACTTTGGCCAGTTGTATTAGGATTTGATGCCGGTGTGGAGAAAACCAGTAATCCCACCGTAATTTATTCCTAAGAAATATAATTATGTACTTCTATGTGAGCGCTGTTGCTTTATCGTATCACAGGGATTTACCATCATTAGCAAAGGTAATGACTGTTCATCTTCTCCCACAGGATCATCCACCAGCTTTAAAAGCCTCACCTCTCATTTTCTAGTCTGAGTTCAGCTAGGCAGCTGTGAGAGAGGCTGCATGATTTGGAAGATCACTCTAGAAAAACTTCGTGCTCAATAAGCAGATGCACACACACTAACTATTCTATGATTCTATGATAACTGATACTGTTGCTACCTGAGGTTTGATGCACAAGGTTTTATTCTATAGAAGAGATGTTCCTGAAATCACATTTTGGGCCTTTGTTTGCTTGAGTTGATTTTCTTAAAGCACTGGGTCCTATCTACTTTTATCCTTGGGTTTCAGCAAATCACACATGACAGATCATCAGTTTTGACTCACACAGGCTGACATTTGGAGGGTTTCTGAGCTCTTTGTGCAGCAAAGTGTAGCGAGTATGAGAGTGCTATCTCTTTGGATGAAGAATAAATGTCCTGGATTCATATGTCCTCAACGAAAAGTGCTTCTTGGCACCTGATACCCTGGTATATCTGTGTAATAGATACTGCATTATCAATGCTGCTCAGAATAAAGGAGGCTATTGTTTTGGGTGTAAAAGTAGTTATAAATATTAAATTATTTTCCAAAAAAGGCTCTTTAAAAATATGTAGCATATATGAACATAATAACCAAGTATGTGTCCCACTCTTCTGGGTTTCATTTTAAGAGGAAACAGAAAACTGGAGATCATATCTAGACAAGAGCAACCTGTCACCATTATAAATAAAGGTGCTTTTCAAGGTCCATTAAACACTAATCATACCTTAGATTAAGGGGAGAAAGGGGAAGCACAGGCCTAAGATTGTTTAAAGGGTATATTTCATACTATTAAGAAATTTAAGACAGAGACAGGTCAGGCTAAGTTCTGTTTAATTTAAAAGATACTCATCTCAAGCTTTAGTCAGAGGTCTTAGGATACGGGACGTCTTTCTTATAACAATGCTCAGAGGAAAGAGTAAGGAGAAAGAATTTCAGGAGAAGAAAGAGGAATGAAGGTTTGGGACTAATAATTTTCTTCATTCCCCACCCCCAAACACAGTTTATGAGTAAATTCTGCTATTATTCTCACAAATTTGCAAGTTACTCATCTAAAACCTGTATTTAAGATATATTTATGCTCCCTTAATTTATCAGTTGAGTTGTCTCAAGGTGCACTATACAACACCTTTCTGGGCAAGATCTTCTTGTCTGCAGGTGTGTTTTTCTTACACTGCTTCAGCATTTGCATAGCTCATCCAGGTAGTGACAGCCTGCACCTCTGCACGCATACATTACTGTGGTCTGCTCCCCAAGGCATGCTCTGATAACAGATAAATCACTGCACTGTCAAATAGAAGCATTGCCTCCTACTGAAAACAGTGTCTCCAACTACAGTATAGAATTTGCAGTAATAACAATTTAAAATATAGTACAGTGATGAACTTCTTTCATCGAATTTTGTTGATGGAGATAAGCAATAAACATTTTAGCCTTAGCTTAATGGAGAGGATCTAATGATTTAGTGTAAAATGCTGGCATCATTTTTGGACGAACAGGTAAGTTATCCAAGAGCTACCAGTCACCCAAGCCAACTGGCACCTTCCCCCTTCCACCCTCAACACAAAGCAATCACTCAATCAGTCATCCCATCTGGAAAACAGCCCATACCACCTCTTCTGGCAATGCATTCAATGGCTGGGTCCAAACCCCAGTCAGACCCAAAGGTCTCTCCTCACATCCAACCCTGCCTGATCAGGCTGTGCTGCTGCAGGACCTACCCAAGTCCTCATCCTCTGCAAAGACTTAACCAGTGCTGAGGCGAGTCCAGATTTCTGCTCTGTTGGCTGGGTGAAATAATCTCAAAACAAGGTCAGAGAGGAAAATGTCACCTTTGAAATGGAAGGAGGTTTCTGTAGCACATTCTTGCGTAATGTAAACAACAATGACACTAGAGACAGCAAAAGTTTGCAGCTGTATTATAAACCCTCTTCCACCCCCCCCTGCCTAGGATAAGTCATCCAAACAAGCCCTGGCAGTTTTGACTGCACAAGAAACTTTACGGCTGAGAGCTGCTCAGATGATTTACTGCTACGTCCCCTTTTTCCCCTCGAGCTTGCACTAAACTAGAAACTCAGAATTGTTTAATGGAGGACAGCGTGGTGGGGTTGGGGGGGGGGGGGGGGGGGGGGGGGGGGGGGG
>JBCJKH010015662.1:14122-24258 GCA_039877255.1 Loriculus beryllinus
TCCAGAGAAGGCCACAGAGATGGTCAGAGGGTTGGAGAACCTCTCCTATGAGAACAGAGAGTTGTGCTTTTTCAGCCTGGAGAAGGGGAGGCTCAAGGGAGATCTTATAAGAATCTTCCAGTACCTAAAGTGGGCCTATAAGAAACCTGGAGAGGGATTTTTTTTACAAGAGCATGTAGTGATAGGACAAGGGGCAATGGCTTTAAACTGAAAGAGTGGAGATTTAGATTAAACATTAGGAAGAAGTTTTTTATGGTGAGAGTGATGAGACACTGGAACAGGTTGCCTGGAGAGGCTGCAGCTGCCCCATCCCTGTGTTCAAGGCCAGGTTGAATGGGGCTTTGAGCAGCTTTCCATTGGAGCTAAAGACAAGACTGACATGAAAAGTATGCAGGCATATTCTTTCAGTGGAGAACCTGAAACTGTTCAAACAAAGAAGGTATTCTGGAATACATGCAAACCACGTAAGTCATTTGAAGCCAATGTATTGTGCTTCTAAGCTATGGTTATTTTTTAAAAAAATTGAAAGGAAAAGACAAAAGAACACAAGGGAAAGGAATTAAAACCAGATTATCTTCTTCCTAACAGCCATACTTTTCTTTTCACCCTAAGAAGGACCTTGAAGCTTGAGCTTAACTTCTAGGCTATGCCATTTCACTGCAAGCAATCAGTGAGTGACCACGGACTGTGGAAGAAAGGAATTCAGGAAGGTCTTCTGGGAAAAACATCACAGAGCGCAGCAACACAACAGCCCACAAAAGATATATGGAGAATCCATTAATTTATTCTCCTCCATTAAACAACTCCGGAGGTACTTTCCTCTGTTTTTCTGAGCTATGTGGTGTATGTCTTGTACCTAGTTCTTAGTTATCTGAAGTTTTTGGTAGGTGGCTTGTAAAATCAGAAAAAATTTCTATATCACAGTCATCAATTTTTTTACCATGCTAAGATAGGTCTGTCATCAAAGTACTTCTATAAGTACTTCTAGGTTTTCTCTGATATAAACCCAGAACAAATACTGGTCAAAGATAGATGTCAATGCCAAAAAATCAAAAGTTCAAATTCCAGACACAGGGTATAATCCTATCTTGAATGAGGCCTATGTGTTGTATTTCTATAGCTAACATGGAGGTCTTGTTTTACCAGTGCTTAAATACAGTGCCTGTATATGTTCTCATGCCAACATCATCTCCTGGAATTCAACTGTTTTATTAGGCCCAGGGAACAGTGTGGAAATGTCATAGGTTCAGCTGCAGCAACAAGGTATGAAGAGGAGGCACTATAAAGAGGAACAAAGAGGTGGGGTGATGAAAGATGAGGTGCTGGAGCAGAGCCGCAAAGAGCCCTGAAAACGTATCTGCAGAACAGACGTAGGAAGCCACATGATAAGATAAAGTGAACAATGTGGGGTAAAGAAATAACAGTATTAAAGAAGCTGAGATAAAAAGAGGGTAATTTTCAAAATTAATTAAATATCCCAGGGGGTAGATTCAAGGAGGGGGGGAAGAAATCCCTAGAGTAAAAAAAAAAAAAAAAAAAGAAAGAAAGAAAGGAAAAGAAAAGGAGGAGGTAAATAGCAGCTGTAGGAAGGGTTAGGAGTACTTATGATTAGGCAGGTGATGCATGGTTTTTCATTTTGTGCAAGGCTCTATAAATCTTCCCTGTTACCCTGAACCCAGAGGTGTGGAAGCTTGAGTATAAATTCAGAAGTTTGGACACTTTTCCAGATCTTACCTAAATCATATAAACCTCCTTATATATAGTACAACTTAGCCAGCAATAACTTAAGAACTCATTTTTTCTCATGCTACTTAGCACAGCTGGATGGATTATTCATACTCAGTAATACTCATAGCGAATGCAACCTTTTTTCTGTTGGAGAATTATTTGTGAATAGGCTTTGCGATTGATCTCCAAAATGTGAAATGCCTCTTGATCCTGTTGATTCCCCTGAGCCTTTTATTATTATTTTTTTTAATGCATATTTATTACAGTCTGAAATTCACAATTTGCATGAGTTATGTGAGTAACTGCTCAGCATCATCAAATATGGACTGCTTTTGCTTATAATCAGAACAACAGGAAATATGTAGCAGTACAGTCTGTCTTTTAGCTGCTCTCTAATCTCAACTTTTATTTCATAAACTATGCAGTACATGTTGCTCAGGTGTAACTGATACCTACCTGAGCCTGCAGGAAGCCTGAAGTAGTGGCTCTAGCAGTATTATGGCACTCTTCATTTCAAGAGGAGTTAACTAAGTTGTTTTAAACATCAACAGTAAGTTTCTTTCTACACTGTTCAAAGTATGTTTTGGAAGGAGTGGAAAAATCTAAACATGCAGATCCACACAGACTGCTCTGAGTGTCTGTTCATTTTGGTATGCTTTTAATAACACATGGGAGGGGTGAGGAGCGCAATTGTTCTTATTTTCCTAAAGAGACAGTTCAACTTTCAAAGGTTTGGGAAATGCTAACTTTGGGGGGTTCAGATACTGTCTAAGTATTCACTGCCTCCTATTCGGAACATGTTATTGGTCAGCTAAGTCAGGGGATATTCTTCCCAATCACTAATTGAGTTAATGTATCCTTTTAAACCGAGGAATAATGAACGCTCTTGTTTGTAAAGGAATAGCCTCGTTCGCATGCAAATACGGGTATTCACACAAATCAGCCATTCCCCAAACCTCCTCAGGAACAAAAACCTTTCTGTCTGAAACCGCAGGAGCAGCAGATAACAAGGGGCCTTGATATGGATAGATCAAACAGCCATTTCAAATTCCTGCAAATGTTCATGAATACTGTTGTTCAATATTCATCCAGTTTTGGCTTTTCCTGTGTTATGGAAAGGAAAACAAAAAGTTAAAATAGGATGCAAAGGAATGAAGGATATGAAATAGTTGTGCTTTCCAAACCAACTCAGGTATTCCAGTATAGTACTTTTCAGGTTACTGCCTTGTTTTTGAAAGACAAATGATTACAAAAAATAAATCACGTAGAAACACTTTCGGAGATTCACTGTTCAAATCTGACATTGCTCAAGACCAAACAAGCGATCCAATAAGCATGAGATAACCCATAATTTCAGATGCTTAAATATTCAAGATACACTGTATGTAGGCACATGAGAAATAAGACTTGCTGTCTGAAGATTTACTAGAAATCCTTCGCCAGTTCTCCAAGACTCCTCAAAGAGTGAGTTATGACCTCATCTGGCTATAAAAATAGCTGTTTAACCATAAAGTCTTATACAAAAGTAAGTGAAAAGAAAAGAGACTTGCAAAGAGTGACAGCTCCAAGGGTAACTTGGCTCCCTTTCCTCACTCTGTTTTTATAGCTGTAGGAATTCCTTATTACTTTTTCTCAAGCTGTCATCAGAGCAACAGAAACCGCTGTTATTTGGGTTTCTCTTCTCTTCAGATGGAAAGAAAGGGATGTAATAAAGGCAGGTCATGAGCAATAGGTTGTAATCTATCCACAAAATGGCCCCACCTTTCCATTTGTTCCTTTGTATTGTGTTCGAACAGACTCCCAGTAAATATGTCTGCTTCACATTGATCTTCACTGATAGTAGTATCCCTAATAGTGGCTCCATCTTGACAGAAAAATGGTAAGCACCATTGTGTGCCTATGTTTTTGTCTCTTTCTGAAGCCACTGCAAAACAAAGCTATTAATTTATTCGATGAAAGACATGATAGTGAATGTTATGTACAACCCAGATGTTTCCCCACTGATTTCTTAAATAGGAGCACATAACTGTGATGATTGGGAGGCTATTAATTCAAACTACTTGTAAGCAAAAGAAAAAGAAGACCTCAGCTTACATTTTCATTGTGACAAGCTTCTGTGCATGAGATGTCTGTCGTTCTGCTCACTGTTTTATAAACCCAACCAGTCATCTAATTCCCCCAGTTCTTCTCCATCTGTTTTCTCACAACAGTGTTAATGTTCACTTAAATAACCATAGCAGCATTAACCTTTTGAACTCTTTGTCTCTTGGCTCTGCTTAGATCAGATTTGTGGTCTAGAAAGTTGACTCTTTCCTCAACTTTGACAGATTTTCTTATTATCCCCTGCTGACCTGTAGAGAATTGCACTGGCTCAATTCCTGAGGCACCTACAAGTTTCAGATGGACTCAGCCTCCCTATCTGATTGTCTGTCAAGAGAAGCATCAGTGGTATGCTTTTTATTTCAGCTTATTCCCTTCCTCTCAATAGATATAATGAATTCTTTTGCACTCTTGTGCTCTTCTTTTCAGCAGGCCTTGCATATCACATTTTCATCCTCAATGCAAAGATCACTTCAGAAAATGTCTGCCTTCAAAGAAATTTTCTGACAGCACATATAACAACAAATGCTTTAATATGTGCTTTATATGGATCTGATTTTACTGATATTGTCCACAGTAAGTTGTATATAAGTTGCATAAGCCACTACCTCTGTGATTCAATCTTTCTGTATTTGTGTAAGTACTGTTAGTACTGATAACTAAGCATAAGTTAGGTTTAGATAGAGCGAAATGTGGATGAATATGGCTACTCTTCATGCATGAAAACTGCAGAAGGAATTATGACTCTAGATTAAAACTGAAACTTTGGATAGTGCCATTAAACACAGAGACTGATAGGTAGCTAAAAGAATAAGCACATAAAAAAAAACCACCAAAAACACAAAAACAGTTTGGATAAAAATATTGCCTGCATTGGTGAATCTAGAGTAACAGCCCAGGTATATATTTTAACCCCTAATGCAAATATGACTTACGTCAGCCACTTTTCACTGCCGTAGGTTGATTTCTCCTCTTTCACCAGCAGCTCTGCTAATACGAATTACATCACATTAGCCGTGTGAGTTACCACAAATCAGCTGGCCTGTAGTAAATTGAGGTGAACTCATGACCAAGAAAGGGCTTTTTAGATAGGATTGGTGGTGCTGTTTGAGTTATGCTTAAACAAACCAGAAATATAAACTCCCAGAAAGCTATGGGCAAATAGTTGAGGTATGACCTTGGAAGAGTGTTTGAGGAGGGAGAATATAATTGGGAAGAGAGCTTAGACTATGGAGCAAGGAAGCTAATACCTGTGCAATTTTGACCCCGTTTGGAAAGCACAGCTTTGGTTCATACAAATGAACAAAAATAAGAATTTATCTTTGGCATCTGAGGACAATAGTGAAAACAAAGCCTAGTACTAAAGAAAGAGATCTCAAAAATGAGGGACAATGCATAAGCAGTGTAGAAGAAGAAAAAGAAATAGAGATCTCCACCCTTTTAGTGTAATTATCCCATTGTAACAGTTTCTGTTTTATGTGCTCTAGGGTTTATGTTCTAGTCTCTCTGTAGCTCTTACAGCAAGTTTCCCCCTGCACCAATCTGGGCTTATTCTGCTGAGAAAGAGCTGTGAGAATGATTGTATAGAGATGAGAAAGGCCACAGCTGCAAAACTGAGCTTACTTAGGTGGGATGATCTATAAATTAAGAATTCAAGATGGAAAACACAAGCATAGCCAGGAAAATGCAAATCCAGATGCAAGGGATATGGGTAGTGATGTCCCAGAAAGAAGCTGCCATCAGTGTCATCAGTGGAGGCAGTGATACCTCCTCACTGCTGTGGGGCCTCTGTGAGAGTGGTGGGGCCAGTCCTACCCCTTCCTGGCAAACACTGGTCCAGGCAGCAGCAGATCTTTGGTTGCCTCATTCATCAGGGTGATGAGCACACAAGTGCTTAGCCTAACACTTAACTGATTCGTAGCTATCTTCTGTGTGTGCTAGCCCGTGAATAACCGCTTTACACTGTTTCATTGCATATGTTATTCTTGCAGAATATCTTTACACGTCTCTGAAGATGCCTGAAAAAGCTGACAAAAGAGGGGCATTAAGGAAGACATGGAGCAGAGAAAGAGCAGTGCCATGACTTCACTGTTGGCCCAGGGTCTGCAGTGTTTCCTGCAACAGGGCAATGGTGCTGACATATGCAAGGATCACCTGCTCCAGCCTCAGTATTTACAGACACTAGGTGTCTCATGTGGCTCAAGAGGACTTGTTGTAGACCATATTGATTTAACACCACTTGCACAGACTAGTGACATAAATGCCACAGTTTAGCCCCTTGAGTGCAGAGTACAATCCTCCCCTATTATGCATAGCTGCTAAGATGCGTGTCAGAAAGCGATTCCTGAAGGAACAGCAAGACAGCTTGCAGACTGCTGTAGGACAGTTGGAGCAACTGACAGGGAAAATCAGACGCCAGTTAAGTGAGGCACTGATCCAAAGCTCTTTTAAACACCTCAGTGACTCTCTTAAAAATAAGATGTAGGAGCTTTTCAAAAGATTACCCTTAATCTGTCACAGACAGCAAAACAGCTTAATACATTTACCATTTTTTTTTAAGCTAGTGAATTCAAATCCCACTCTGACAATTCAACTAGTAAGTCAAATTTCCGCATGGTAAATGTCAGTCCTAAAATTGCAAAGAATGGGTCCTTTTATCACTGACCTGTCTTGTACATGCAAGGCCTCCTATCACTGGGAAATTTGTCACTGTATCTAACAGCAGTAGCACTGGGCAACCACTGCTCTTTGTGTCTCTTTGAAATCTTGGTTTATACTATCATGTTTGATCTAGTCACCTCTCAAACATCAGCTGCCAGCTCAGGTCAATAGACACAAGCTCACTTGTTAACCTGTACCCAATGAGCCAAGGATTACTTCTAACCATCTAGCAATTTCTCATATTATTTTGCATGCTGATCTTCTCAGCAAAGTAAATGAGCTGTCTTTTCCCCTTCTTGTAGCGATTGCTGGCTTGTGCTTTAAACAATAAATCAGCCCTCTGTCAAGCTTGTAAAAATCCTTGAGATGCAGTGCAATCGAGATCTGTTTTGTCTTTCATTTTATATCCTGCTTCCCATAAAGTATCAATATTTGCTGTTCAGACATACTGTTTGGGTATTAAGGTATTTCCTTCACCATCTTCAAAAGCTGATTATTCTAATACAGCTCAGGAAAAGTCTAGTATTTGCCTTCTTTCAAGTCAGAAATATGCAGAGTTTTATTTTTTAAAATTCTGTTAGATTATTCAGTATTAGATATATTCAAACTAAAGTCATCTTACTAATAAAAATCAAAGTGCCAGATATTAAATGCTCTGGTTAGTGACGATTAAAGAGCAGTAGTTGCTTCGGAGTAGGTGCATATTTCTCAGTGGCCAGATATAATTTTGAGGTCTTATCCAACTAAGCATGCAATTTTTAAATACCCCATTCTATTATATCCATTCTATTACACCTATTCTTTCAGCAATTTCCTTGTAAAATTAGATTTGTAGAAGGTTTCTCTCCCTTAAAGCAGTGAACCAGAGAACTGCAGTAATCTCTATTGCCTCTCATGCCGTATTTAAAGTTATACATGTATTAGATGCAGATTAATATTTTGTCTTGGAGAAGCTTATGTTTCATACAATATGGCAGTGTTTCATTTAAAAATAATCAATATACCCTTCATGCTTTAGGAAAAATAAGAGGATGTTTTCAGTGTTCTCCCTCATAGGCACAATTCTCAAGCTTTTTCCAGTGCAACCGGAATAATGGCACTATCATGTATATTGTTTTTACAGTGTAATGAAACCTCGTTGAACAAAATGTCTTTATTTCAGTCACATAAATCATTATTTGCAACCTACTAAAATGTGACAGTATGAAACATTTTCCAATCTAACAGATCTCTGTGGATTTAAAAATTTAATTTTGAGATCAAGAACACAATCTCCAGAAGAGAGGGGATTCCGTTCTGGAAGGCCAGGAGGCATGCTATTTTGCTTTCTACCAAAGAAAGAAAGTGGGGAAGAAACATAAACATTATGTTATAATACTAGACAGTCCTCTGGGCTCCCCTGGGTTCCCAGGTAGTAATGATGACTGAGCACAGATGCACTGCACTCCGGTCCAGATGGATACCACAACCTGCAATGTAGCCATGCTAATTAAACCAAGCCAGTATCTTCAGACACACTGTGAGTGTGGTGGGAACATAACACAGTCACCAAATATGTTGATGAAGATATGCTTGCTCCACATAGGGAACTTATCATTGCACAGTGCCAGCCAAGGTAAAGCATAATGAGGCTGGTGGGGGTTAAGTGGCACAGGAGGAGTGGGGCAGCTGGCCTTGCTGGTGGTACCAGGTCCAGGGGACACCACTCTTCCCCTGGCTGCAGACATCTCCTCTGCTTGGCTCAGTCTTCCTCATTTCTTGGCAGCCACTGCTGCTCCGTATTTAAGGTTTCTGTGCTACAGTGCAAGAAGGGAGGGAGGAGGGCACTGGGAAGAGGGGAGTGGCATGACAGGACCACCCAGGTGTTTTTCCAGGTGAGGAGTGAGGGGGAGTAGAGTCTATTTGCCCCAGGACCCAAAACAGCTCTTGGTGTGGGTTCTAATAGAACTGCTAGAACAATGAGACCTGCAAAACACTCGTAAACACAGGCTTGTATTTTTCTTATTTTTCTTATTTAACTTACTTTCTCTTCACTTTTTTATTTCTTTATTTCATTCCTTTTTCCTTCTTTCTTCCTTTTCTTTCTCTTTCTTTCTTCTTTACTTCCATATTTTTATCTTTTATTCTCTCTTTTCTCTTTTCTTTTCTTTTTAGTTTTTCTCCCCCTCTTTCTTGTGTGCTCTTTCTCTCATCTCCTCATGTACAAACACACACACAAACACATGCCACTTCTCCAAAGAACATCACTATATACTTTAATGGCAAAAAGCACCAAGGACTCTCAGTAGTATCAAAAAACAGTGCTATTGCTCCAGCAGTTTAATTCAGAGATGCTCCCCACAGATAAACTGATATTTTAAAGCAGAGCTACATAAAGAGTTTATTGCAAAAGAAGCCAGAGTGTGCATTTATAATATCAGTTTTCAGCCAGGAATTGTCTGAAAATAGACCTTATAAACACTCACAGGCCATGAGTAATAAACAGAAAGTTGCTGCCTATGTTGACTGCAGTAAACCACTTTTCCTTTCGCTTAGGGGAAGGGCGCATGCAAAGGCAGTTTCTTTGGAGTAGCTGCATGTAAATCTACATCCTCACTTATCTGACAGAAATACTCATAAAATAAAACCTTTTAGCATAGTGTTCAACCACTAGCAGATCCTGGAGGGAACATTATCTTTGTTTTCTAGAAAGTTTAAAAGATTTTAGTTTCCTGATCTTCAGTCATTACCACTCAGACAGTGGTACAGTCTAAGCATTAAATTTAGTGGACATGTTTACAACATATTTACAAAAAAATAAATTATTGCGGAAACAAAAGAAAAGTACAAAGTGTGAAAAAGAGAACTTAATTTTAGTTAAAAACTTTTGGGATTTTACTGTCATTTTCGTAGAAATTTATCATTTCAGATTTTTTTCTAATAATAAAATATTTCATAAAGTTAAAAAAATCAGTAAAATAATATGCCTTTTACTAAGGGGAGGTCAAAAAATTGTGTCAAAATTGCATCCTTTGAAATATTGTTAATGATGTTATAGAAAAAATCAGAAGTGCAGGCCACAGGTAATTTTTGCTACAGTAATGTAGCTTCCCCAGAGGTGTAAATTATTCTCAATGTTAAATAAAGATTTTTCTTTACTGAGGAACAAAATACTAGCAAAAAGAAAGTTACAATAACATTTGAATTCAACACTAAGAACAAATCAATCTAAAATTGCATGTAACACAGTGCTCCGCATCGTTCCTGAAGCAGCAGAGGCATTTGAATCTTCTCCAGCTTAAAGGGATGGAGCAAAGGGTGTTTTGAGGACCTTTCCATTACTGCTTTTCTGTAATGCTGTGCTCAGAAACATCTATAAAGCCACTGCTCCAGATGACATTGTATTGTCTTCTTGCCTAGAAGACAAATAACGCAATCCTACTGCCAAATAATACATTATCTTGGCACTGTCTCACAGTGGAAATGGGTTTACACAGAGTGTGTCAATAAAAGCACCATCCCGGGATACCTTCCAGCCTTCTGGCTTTCTGGGAGATGGCAGAGTGAATAGGGTTGTGCTCTCCTTTCTGGGTGAGTAAACAAACTCTTAAGCTACTGCATGAAAGACATAAATATATAAATGTCTCCACCAGTTTTGTGACTCGCAA
>JBCJKH010015663.1:0-26063 GCA_039877255.1 Loriculus beryllinus
CTGGAGAAGAGAAGGCTGCGTGGAGACCTCATAGCAGCCTTCCAGTATCTGAAGGAGGCCTATAGGGATGCTGGGGATGGACTCTTCGTTAGGGACTGTAGTGATAGTACAAGGGGCAATGGGTTCAGATTTAAACAAGAGAAGTTCATGTTAGATATAAGGAAGAAGTTTTTTACTGTGAGGGTGGTGAGGCACTGGAATGGGCTGCCCAAAGGAGTTGTGAGTGCTCCATCCCAGGCAGTGTTCAAGGCCGGGTTGGACAGAGCCATGAGTGAAATGGTCTAGCATAAGGCATTCCTGCCCATGGCAGGGGGATTGGAGCTAGATAGTCTTAAGGTCCTTTCCTACTCTAACTATTCTATGATTCTAATTTTGTGCTTAGTTAGGGTTCTGTTGTGGTTTAAGCCCAGAAAGTAGCTAAGTACCATGCAGCTGTTTGTCCACCTCCCCGCTTCCCCATCCTAGACAGGATGGGAAGGAGAATCAAAATAATGTAAACCACATAGGTTGAGATAAGAGCAATTTAATAACTAAAGAACAATATGCTACTAATACTACTACTATGAATAATAACAACAAATATGAAATTTAACAGGGAAAGGAAAAAAAAACACAATAAACACAAGTGATTTACTATAAAATTGTTCACTACCTGCTGACTGATACCCAGCCCAAATCAAGCAGCGATAAGTCCCTTCTGGGTAACTCCCCTCAGTTTATATACTGTCATGAAGTGCTGTGGTATGGAATATCCCTTTGGCTACTTTGGGTCAGGTGTCCTGTCTCTGCTTCCTCCTGGCTTCTTGTGCCCTTCCTCACTGGCAGAGCTTGAGACTGAAAAGTCCTTGATAAGGGTAAGCATTATTTAGCAACAAATAAAGACATCAGTGTGTTATCAGCATTGTTCTCAGACTAAACCCGAAACACAGCATTGCACCAGCTATTAGGAAGAAAAATAACTGTAACACCTGAAAGCAGAACAGGTTCTTAAAAAAACCCTTCATAATATTAGAACTTCTCATTCAAAATATTATGGCATATAGTGCTAAGAACTGCTTCTAATGTTAATATGAGTTCTGAACAAACACAATTTTGAAAATGTTTACATTTGTATATAGTGCTTACTATATAAGATGACTTATAGAGTATACAGCAGGCAGAGAAGGCTTATTTCTGTACTACTTTAGTTATGACCTAAATCTAATAATATCTCCCACTCTAGCATTATTATTGTTCTCACAATAGTTGACAGTGGAGTATGGCTGCAGCTCCCTGCTGTGGGGCATTCAAAACTTTGTGTAGCTTTATTTTGTTACAACTTATGTCCATTATATTCTCTAAGGCAACTTGTGCATTGAGCTTTGGCTGCAAACATCTACTTTCTATAAAATTATGTCCCAGAATGAGCCATCAGCTACAAACTTGAAATCTTTGTGTCTAAACTCATAAGCTACTGCTGCATGAACAAAGGATTCAGCTCAACCATCAATACCTAAGAGCTCTCACTGACAGGGAGATAACAACCATGAGTTTGGCCACCCTTTTTATTCTGCTGTCACTCAAATACAGTGAAGGGTGGGATCTCAACTCATTTCTAGATTCCTTCATGTGTTTCAGTATAGATATAACATCATTGTTAAAATTTCAGTAACTCATTACTAATGGAAAAGTTGAGTTCAAGCTGTCAGATAAACATAGATTTATTTTATACCAGGTCCTCAGCTGGTACAAAATAGCAGTAAATTGTGGCAATTTGTAGTTTGTGAGGATCTGCAGTCTGTCATATGTGTGAAGACTGGTGCACTTTCCTGGAATTTTTCTCAGATAGAAAAACTTGTCTTGGATTTAAAATAAAATTTTTTAAAAAAGCATTCTTATGAAAAGATTTGTTGAGATTACATGAATATGAGGGTATGCAAATAACTTTGATCTTCCAAAACAGAAGTCTCAGAGTTATTTATGTATAATAAATTAAGTTTAAAGCTCATTAAAGTCTTATACCTGTGATAATAACTCAGAGAAAAATATTCGTATGTTCTGCAAAGTAGATGTTTTTCCTGTGATATTTAAATGAATGGTGGTGCATTTTGACCAAGAGTAACATCAAAGTGTGCTATTCATGTTCTGGGATTAATGGTCTTTTACTGCTGAAGTTAATCATCATGCAATCATATGAAGAAAGTTAAGTTAGTTTTTGCAGAGGAAGAAGGAAAATCCCTGGTGTTGCTATTCATGTCTGAAGTAAAATAAAATCTCCCTAAGAAAAAGAAGAAATCTTTTTAATTTTATGTCTCATGGGAAAGTCTGTGCACATAACCCAAGACACTTTCATTGCACCTTTGGCAGAGGATGAAGCATTAAAAATGCTCTAAGTCACACTCATTAGATTTCTTCAGTGCAAACTTTCTGTGCAGCATTACTAATAGAAAAGGAAATCTACAATTAATAATGAGAAAATGAGTGTCTAACAGCTTTGGTTTCCCAGGACATTTGAATTATTCATTAGAAATTATTTCAGACTAGCCCACATTAAAAAAATATAGATATATCTCCCAAACCCTAAAATCTCCCAACATCAGCAACAAAACCCCTTTTTTTATTTCTTTGTAAATGGGTAGTGGCAGTGAGAATCCACCAATCAGTAAGATGATTTTCCATTCAGAGCTAATTCACTGATTTGATGAAAGAAATCTCCTTTCTTATTGTTTTGTACATAAATTAAATGTCCTGGTGTAACAGAATAAAAAAGCAACTACATCAGACTGTATGAATTATTCACAGAGAACTGTGGTGATAGGGAAAGCCAGCAGACAAAACTAACAGAAATGCTGTTAATTCCTTTTCAGACTAACATGCAGAAATATGTATATAACAGCAAATGAAAATACAAAGGGCACAGTAGATCATACTGGAAGTCTGATTGCAACCTGTTGGTCACAATAGAGACTTTGCCCTTCCTGCTTTTGTCTCATCACTCTAAATTAGACACTATGATTGCACCATGGCAATGTTTAATCCTAGAGAGGGAATTTTTTCGCAAAACTTCACAAAGCTTTCACTTGGGCTTAGTTTTTTGGGTTATTGCCTATTCCCAGCTCCCAAACTCTTCATTTGACTTCTGCTGACATTTGATGCCAGCAGTAGAGGCATCAGCATCTCAGGATGGCCTTGGCAGGACTATCCCTAGCATTCAAAAAAAGCTTTTTCACTCCACCTGCAATGAGCTCAGCTGTCCCAGGGCTCACTTAGATTTGCAGTGATGTCACCTGGGCATCCTCTCTAACCAAAGAGCCATATCTACCTACACAGTCCTGCATTATTTCCTCACTTCCACTCCAACTTGCTCATGCCTCAGTGGGGAGGTCAGTGGCCTAAGGGACCTGAGCCAGCCTTTGTAAGGGGCCTATGTCTCATGTCCAAGCAGTCCTGACAGTAAATCTTCCCCTTCTTTCACTCTCAACAAACTGGAATCTATCTGTGTGTATATCCAGCAACTCCAGAAAACTCTCTATTGAGGTTTTCTGGTACAAAGTTTGATCATACAAACACTTTATATAGTCATAGATCTCTCTGATTACCAAAAAATAACAATAGACAACTTTTTGCATCATAATTTCAAGCCATAAATCCTAGATTATAGTCACATCTGTTATTCCTTCCTTTACTGTTCTGTATGTCATATGCCTAAGAACCCCGCTGCTGAGCTCAGTGCTGCATAGAAGCAGAACAAAAAGTTTTCTCAGATTGATATGGGTGATAATTTAAAGGCTGTGTGTCTCCATCTTGGAGAAAAACCAGCTGACAGTGTATTGGTTTGAGCCTTAAATAGCAAACTGGCAGTAAAAATGGACCCTAGTAACAAAGATGTGGCTACTCTTGAGACAGTTATAAGACACAAAGTTGATAATGCCAGAGAGAGATCAAGAAGACAATGAGATAATAACATTCTCATTAACTAACAATGACATAGAGATACCAGTCTTCACTTATTGTTTTCTAGGTATATTCATGTTGTATGCAAATGCACAGGCTTCACAGGCTGCCATTCACCTCAGTACAAGATATCCATTTTTGCAGTGCTACGTATTACTTATTTTCAGAAGAAACAGGAGTAATAATAATAGATAATAAGGTAGAGGAGAAAAAAAATAAAATTAGGCCATCAATGCTTGCACATACAAAACAATTACAAGTGAGTTAAGAAGACAGAGGAGTTTCAGAAAGATTTAATGAAGCAAGACCAGTGTGACAAAAATGTCTGACACAATCCATAACACAAGTGGAAGCCAGAGACAGCAGAAGGGTAAGAGAATAAAAGCATAACATTAAATAGACCAAGTGAATAGCATGTGAGCAAAAAACAGGAATCCAGAGGAATCCAGCCCAGTGCAGAGCTTGGTCTTGCACAATTAGAGCCAACTAGACCCAAATCAGGTTTTTTACTTTTCTTACGTTGCAGACAGATTTTCTCATTTCAGAGAAAATATGTTTCAGGCTTATGATTATTTGATATATGTCAGATTTGCATACTCAAGCAAAATGAGTTTTATTACATCATTTGCATTTTAAGGGTTTTTTGGAAAGTCTCCTGAAGGATTGGCATAGCTCACTGGAAGGCAGAATATTCATGCTGTGAAGAATGTCCGCATTAAAACAGAAAGAGGTCAGATTTTCCAAATCAAAATGAAAAATAGAAGTCTCCATGATGTAAACTTTTTTTTACCCAATCTTTTCTCCCCAGCACTTATTAATTTTGGGGGTCTGAATGAGCTGGATTCTGGAGTTATTCTGCCACCAGAGCTTAAAATTGTGTTAGCTGAAAGAGAATTCTGTCTCCCTGTTGAATAAGCATGGCTTTCTTTACTGGCTTTCTCATTTCCTACCAGCTAAGGTTGGGGTCATTTACTTCTCCTGGGTCACTGCTTTAGATTTGGCTTTTTGAAAGGGAAAGGGTGTCTCTATGTCTTCAGAGATCTGTACTCAAGGAACACAAATTCCAAAATTATTTCAAAAAGGAGGGCTGAGGTCCCTCAGTCATTTAAGGCCAATTTGAAAACAGCAGAAGAGCTATTTCTGTGCGATGGAGTTTGTCTCACAAAACTTCACTGGAATTTGATCCAGAAGCAGCCTTTTCTGCAGGTAGAAAACAGGCTTTGTCTTTTGAGGCACTCTGCAATGCAAGAAAAAGGTTTGTTGGGGTTTTTTTATCTTGCAGATAGATATAACAGTACATTAGCATGTTTTTCAAGGTGTACAGAAATTTTCCATTATTATAACATTTGGAAAACTTATCTTTAAGCTACATGAACAGAAAATCAGATTCAGGTCCAAAGACCACCTCTGCTTTTGCTGTTCCTCAATAAACACTCTAGATCAGGTGCGTAGCACTTCCCAGTGTTTTAAACAATTTGTCTCAGACTGCCAATAGATTGAATAAAAAACTAGTCTAAATTGAGCTGCTGATCTTACACTTCCGAACTATTCCTCTTTCTTCACACACAGTAGTACTTAAGGACTAGTTTTCTATCTAACTTTTCTTAAATGCTGTTGGGAAGAAGTCTGGATGCAAATAAGGACATAACAATAAAATAACAAGTGGCCAGCAGTAGACTGTCTCAGAGACTGGCTGGATGATGAAAAAAGTTAACAAGGAAAACTCATTTTCAGTTGAATTTCTTTAAACTCATTCTAAGATAAGAAATGTAAATACAACCCGTTAGAGAAAGAGCGTGATAACATTACCATAATTTGGAAGTCAAGTTTGTCAGTGAAAAGGGAAAGCAAATAAGATGTAATCAGAAGAGTCTAGACAAAGAGAGACTGTTACAATCTCATCAGACCCTCAGTCAATATGCCGATTATGCCTTGCACACTTATTGTTGGCTATCATTCTGAATCTGTAATAGGTGTCTGTACTAGCATTTTAAATATTTTTTCAACTATTAGAATATAAAGAAATTTAGATTTCTGCAAGCAGATGTGTGTTTGACCACTTTCACAATTATTTCTATTACTGTTCCTTCTTGCCACCTGCATTAAATGTCTATTTAGACTTTTAGCCTGACAATTTTTTTCTTTCTGTAGGACAAAAACAACTTACTAGGTTTACAGTGTAGTGTTTCATTACATGACTTTAAGGAAAAATAAATTACAGAACTGTCATATCATGTGAAAGCATAATAAAGCACCAGTAAATTATTAAGTGTTGGGTAATACCTTTTTATCATTCTTTATTAAGTATTAACCCTCTAGTCTAATGCATGTTGCTGCAAGGTGGAGCTGTCAGGGAGTTTGTATTTTGTTTTATAATGGTGTTTCATGTACTAAGAACTCCGTGATTGAGATTTTAGAATCTGTCTGCCATGCAGCTGCTGCTCTTCTTCATCTCTATCTTGTCACTGCCTTCCTATGTGATGATGTGTTTCTGAAATCTATAAATAAGTGATGAAGAAGGCAAGGGTCGCGATCTATGCCATTTTGAACCCAAGTTACAGCACTTAACTGGGGCTCTTGGTACACTGCTGCTTCCTCTCTACTTCCAACGATTTTAAAGCACTCTTTAAAATATGTCATGTCACACATTCATTCTCCTCCCCACCCCCTTTTTCTCCTTTCCTCCTCTCCCAATGCTTGGCTCATGATCTAATGCAGCATAATTCGGTGTGAACAAGCATAGCATATTGAAAAACCAAAGAAGAGCATTTTCTACAGATCAGATATTTGTTATCAATTTGAGCAAAGAAACCAGTTCCAAATATATTGTAAACACTGGATTGCTGACAAAGAATCCTCATTTATCATGCCAAAGCTATTTCATTTTCACATGTGGTGAACAAGAATGCAAATTGCCCTTTGGTGGTGAGGGGTTTTTTTTTCATGTGGAAGCATCAATACCATTCTAACCCTGCTTAATTAGGACCAATTTACCATGCACAGGATAAAAAATATTGTAAACATCTACTTACCAGCTGGTATATTTCTTGGCCAGGCTCAGAACAGATGAGCTGCCATTATGAAATAAAAAAGCTGTCTGTATAAAAATGGCATTGTATTAAGTATCACCTAGTCATATTATACCAAATAAAGTTGTACAGACATTCCTATTTTAAGATCTAATTTAAGGTCATGTGTAATTCATGAGACTGTTTTGTGTGCTTTGTTGTTTCCTTTTAAAAAAAAAAAAAAAAAAGATCTCAGAACCATATAGTGGTTTGACACAAAAAAGATTCTGACTCTGATAAGTCTTTTAAAAATGTCATGCTTGTGTGACAAGCTTGTTAAAGGGAAACTATTTGATGTCTTCAAGAGAAAATATTTATTGATCCCTCATTGATTATTTTGCATGAGTTGCCTACTGATTTTTCCATGTATAAACTGTTTGGTTAACTGGCTGATTGGCATCATTTAGTCCATTATGACTAGCAATAATGAAAGAGCTTGGAGACCTTCAACAAATGCTTGTAACGTAGAAAAGTGAAAAATAGAAAAACTCTTAGATGAAACAATAAGACAATAATTTATGTTATTATTACAATCAAGTTAATAAAATATTTTTTGGTTTTGATTAAATTTTTGTCAGAGTTAATCACATGAAGTTTTTCCAGATGATTAAAAAACTTGCTCTCTGCAGAACTTGAAGAAAATTGTCTCAAAGGTCTACCTCTAACAAGACATTACCAAACTGTTAACATGACATTTCGAGCTTCTTCCACAATTTTTTTTGGTTTTTCAATAACCTTGTCTGTCTCCCTTTTGTTATTAAAAGAGGCCAGTTATACATTTCTTTGGAAGTTTATAGATGGGCCATATTTAGAGAAATGCCTTGAGCATAGTGATTAAAGGCCATTTCAATGATTTATAATGGTTATCACATATATGAGTGAAATAGCATCCCAAAAGCCAGATGTACTGTAGGTGCTTTCAGCAACTTTTAAGGTTATGATTTTCTTGGCACAGCTCTTAAATTGGCAGCAGCTTAAACAGTGGTACCAATTGTTTAATTTCAAAATGCACATTAACATTATGGTATCATGTGCTTCCTGCAGTGACCAGACATTGGTTCTACCAGAAAAACACTCTTGTTTAAAAAGGTTGTGTCTGTAAGAGGAAGTTTACTGTGAAAGGATTTCTCCGTAAGCCCACCTAGGATAGGCTGCAGCTATGACTAAGCAGAACTTAAATCCACAGTACTTGTAAGAGGATATGAAGATCCTCCTTATACCCGGAGTACTCCTTACTAAACACAGGCATAGAGCAAGTGACTTGAAAGCATGCCAGCTCTTGGCCAGCCAGTAAGATGTGATGCCCTAAGTGAGCAGGCCAGTAAGAAGGAAAGAGGGAATGAAGAACATCAGTGAGGGCCTATTTCCCACATCACTGCCCCAGCTAGCTGCTAGTTGCTTTGGCTGGTGTAACCTGTATGCTAGGTGCAGTTAAGCTGCTGCTGTAGCAACAAGGCAAAGCCAACAGCCCAGGAGAAATCTGGCTAAGGAAAAACAAGTTTAAGGGGAGAATTTTGTTGCAGACCCAAGGACTACACCTAGGATATTTCTTAGTTGGGATACTCTTCACATGTCGCAAACTCATTCACAAAACCCTTACTCTACATGAGTCAGAAGCATTGCTTCTCTTGGGCAAACCTGTCCTGGGGCTATGCAAGAGGACAGCAGTAAGTGTGCATTGTGGTATCCTATGAGTTATATATCTATACCACTAGCAAAAATGTAGTGTGAGCTAGTCTCTGCAGATAATTCCAATTGGTGTGGAAAGTTTATGTGCACGTCCATAAATTCTTTTATTCTTTTGGCACTTGGACTGTGCAAACATCAGAAGGCAAGAGAGTTATACTTGGGCTGAGCTATATATGCTGCCAGCACTGTGCTGTCATTTAATGGCAGAGAGGATGGAGGCCCTGTGAGCAGGAGCACTTCCCAACTCTGCTGAAGGAACTAGGGTAGAGGTAGGCTATGACATATTTAGTCTGCAGTGCCCTTCCAGAAAGACCATGTTGAACACATTTTTAGAATGGGCAATAAGATATTTTAAGCACTTTTGGTTAAGTTACTGTATGAAGCATATGCACATTTGAACCCTAAACACCACTTACTTTACACTGAATTTCTTCAGTAAATGTTCCTTGTGAAAGCCTGCAGTAAAGAAAAAAGAAATTAGCAAGCAAATAAACTTCCTTCTAATTAGATTTCTATCTATATTCCTTGTCCCAGTAACTGAATGCTATAATATGTGACTAGAATCAAACATGAACTTTTTATTTGTTCCCTTCTGCTGAGAGACAGTAGATTTTTTTGTTTTATTTTTAAACCAACTCTTGGATTTTACTTAGGTCATTTGATTTAATGATTGATTTAATATATACATGTATGAATCAATTTTGTCCACTTTTATTTATTGTCTCAAATTTATGCTTTGAATTATTCTGAAACTGTCAGAACTTGGCTCAGCAAAGTATGTGCTGAACTGCACATAAGAATTGCACCTTTCTGTCCACTACCCCTTTATCCCATCATTTTTTACATCTATTAAAAATGAAGGTGGCTTCTTTCTGCAAGTGTTTTGGGTTTGTGGGTAGGGTTTTTGTTTCTTTCTTTGGGGTTTTTTTTTTCCTTTTTTTTTCCTTTAGAGCATTTTCAAGATGGAAGAGACCTGAAAGTGTTCTCATTTGGTTGCTGAAGACAGGTGAGAAATCAGTTCATCTAGTGCTGGAAAAAAGCATTGTTTGTTTTACTGGTGCAGGCACAACCTAACTGTGTGATCAAAACGAGCAGCAATTGGCCAGGCACTTCTTTTATGGCATCTCTTTATCATAGCATTCGATGCATTTCACAAAGTTATTAAGTATACAGAAGATGAAAGGGAAATGCCTGCAGTCTGACTTAGAGTATATCTCAAAAGTAATATATATATATGTATATCTACTAACACAGAAGGAATATTTTATAGGCTTTATTCACCCAGCTTCAATGGTTCAAAATGTCTCCTTCAGTAACTCAGGGCTAATGCGTCTTTCATTTGTTTTAATGCTCTGTGACGCTCACTAAAATAAATACCCAATCTCTGTAACAGTCTCCTAACTGTGAGTGGCTACTTGCAAGAGCTATTATTTTATAATCTCTAATTCCCAACTTTCAAATACCTTGAAGATACTGAACTGAGAGAGAAGCAAACTGTATTGAATGTTAAAAGACAGATGAGTACAGTAGGCAAACCTTAGAACTGGTCGCTCTAGGCACCTTTTATTAAAGAGAGACTGTCGTTGGAACAATTTAGTCATCCGTTCAACCTAACCTGTTTTAACACTTGGCTTGAAGTCTGTGGGGTTTTAGGCACACTTGTTGGGCAGCATCGCTAATGAGGTACTTGCTGCTTTTTACCTCGGGCTTTGTTCTCTAGAAGATATGCCCCTAATGTTTCCTTTGCAGAGTTACAAAGGAATTGCTATTGGCAGCAATTAAGAAGTTTGAATACCATTTACATTTCTTTACCTTTCAGGTCAGTGAGGCACTAGCACACAACAATATAAATCGAAATACTCCTTTGATTCATGCTTTTAAAGACATATTAACTTCAATCAGAAAATAGATGACACCTAAAGTCAGATCTAGCTTCTGGTCTCAAAATGAAATACCCTGTCTAATCTTCTTCTGCTAGTTTAGACTAGCAGGAGATGTGTGGAGATTATCTTTTCCATGTGACTTTCATGCAGCTCTGATCACATGTGAGCCAATACCTACAAATACATACACAGGCCTTGTAGCCTGGATAAGTCCTTCACCCCTCCCTCCACTTGTTCACAGAACAAGCATCTTGTTAAAACTCTCTTGCCCCAAAACCAGGGGGGGTTTACCTGGTGTGCAAAAGCCAACTGACACACTAAGTCAAGATATTTGCTTTTATTATGATTCTGCAAAAAGATGTGCCAGATATCTGACGTAACCAGCACACCTAGGATAGAAGTATGAAAAGGAAAAAGCTTTTTATACAAAACCCTAGCAATGAGGGAATAAGCAATTGGTTCCCCACTCTTTGCCTAACAGAATCTCAGATACGTATGTCTTGATTTTCAGCCAGCTCATGACACCAAGGTGTTCCTATATTTACATATAAAATCCCCTCCTAGAGGTGTGGGGTTTAGTATTATAATCATGTAAGCTAACTAGAGGATACCTTTATCCTATCAACTGCCACCACTTACTGTTCAACCCTATATCCTGGTGAGTCCTGATTAAAAAATAGTTAACAGCACAGTAGAGTATTCCATTTCTAAGGACTTTCTTCTCCTGTGCTCCAGTTGCCAAGGTCTCAAAACATGCCATGATAATTGCCTATTTTGTAAACATTTAACCCCTTCTGACATCACTGTGGGATCCTCTAACCCATGGAAACCTCGGAAACCCATGGAAACCTCGGAACTTCAAGGACAGAACTTCAAATCCAGCCTCAGAATGAGTAAGGAACAGGACCCAAGCACACACACAAACTGCTATTGCAGTATCTGTCACTTAATGTTCTCAGTTCTCACTATGAAAACAGACATGACAAGCTCGGAGCAGATACTGCATTTCCCTTCTGATAACATACTTTACATAGGCAGAGCACCATTCAGTTGTCAACACCCAGACTCCACTGGCATCTTTTTAAAGGCATGTACTTAACTCATCAGTCCTTGAAATATAATAAGCATGTGAAATAAGCACATACAAAACCAGCTCTTGAATCAGATCCTGGTTGCAAGGCAAAAGCTCATACAGAAAGATCATATAGCTGAATTCTAGCATGCTTTCCAAACACACACATGGACCTAGCCTCCAGGCTTTTGAGGGCTCCCAGAAAGGGCTAGGGAACAGGCTTTTTCCTGTCATTGGCACACCAGGGTCTGGAGATTAATGCTAATGGAACAAAAGCAATAGGTGAGGAAGAAGGGGAGACAAAAGTGCATTTCAACTTTGCCACAGTGCTGCTGCTAACTGCAATTGCTCTACACTAATTATGGTACAAGTACACACAATCTGATGCCTTGGAGTACTGTTCTGTGTTCTTGCTCCTAAGTTATCAGTAATTTAAACAGTAAAAATCCAATAAATTCAGAAATCTTAATAGAAAAGCACGAAAATAAAATTTTGAGAATGTCTTTATTCCATAAGTACAATCTGTCATGCTATTCAGACTACTCCATGTAAGTGCAGAAATGAAGAGACATTCAGACACAAGCAGCAGAAACAGGATAAATTGTGAAATCAGACAGAAGAAAAATGTTCTGGAAGAAGTTGTTGTTTGGCTTTTTGCTTGTTTGTCTATTGTTTCTTTTTTCATTAATAAAATGGAGGATTCACACAGCAAATGTAGGACACAGCAGTGGAATTCAAGGATCCTCTGGTGTGCTGCAATATTGTAACCTCAAATGATACATAAAGCTTACAGTAGACTAATTTCTTTTCCGTCCAGGTTTATTCATGTTTAAGGCAAAAGACACAGGTTTATATAAAATAGAATTCTATTTTTACATCTTTATTTATAGATATGAAATACTTAAACTCTGATAGAGATGAATAGCACATAGCTGTAAGTACAATAAACAAGAACATACACTTTTAGATAGGTTTGTTTAGTTTTATATTTATAAAATATATATAGTACAATTTTATGTAGAAATTGTGATATGCATATAGCTAAGGGTAAAATTCCTGGTTTAGTATAAACCACTCTTACATACATACTAAAAGAAAGGTGGTGAAATTGACTTCAAAGCTCATTTATATACAGGCCTTGAAAGCATCACTAAAACACAGAATGATTAGACATAGATGCCTGTCAGTTCTTTATCACTAGCATTGTCTTCACAGTGAAGATACAAAAGGCATAAATGCACTTTAAATAAGAGGTGAAGTTAGAAGACATACAGTCAATTCCTTAATACATAATCCAGCTTGACCTTGAATAACATGAGATCAGTCTCACTGAACATTACATACATACTATTTTTATATCTGCCAAAGGGGTTTAGAAGTAGATATTATGAAGGAGGCAGTTGTAAATCTCTTCTTGCTGACTGTTCACGTGCAAAACAATTCCAGTGTTCCCTGTCTACCAGGATATATGATCATACAGCTAGATAATAACACCTATATCTAACAGGTTTTGAGAGTTAAAATGGAATGAAACACTGATGTTCATAACGCTGTTCCAGCTCATTGCTCATACAAGATATTGGTCTTAATGAGAAACAGGATGTGTGCCTGGAAACCATAATTTAGAAGAAATACAGATTTATCTTTTTGTAAATAATGAACTAGATTATTGGTAAAAGTGAATTCTGGATGAAGTGTGTCTTCCGTCTGGTGGAAGACTGGGAAGTTATTTGGCAGAACGGAGCAAAGTAGGAGGTCCTAATGCAAGGCTGAGCACAGAAGAAAATGGCTGGGAAGCTGAGGAAGCATAAAGGAAGGAAAATCAAAAGGGCTGTTTGTAAAAAGCACAAACAGAGAAAGGAAGCAGAAAGGAGCACTAAGAAAGCTGCAGCACAAAGCAGCTGGACAAAGCCAAAAGGCAAGACTATGTGTCTCACACTTATGGAGGAGGATGTTAGCCTAGGACTTAACTGAAGAGAGGTTTCAGCAAGGTACCTAAATATGTATGCGTCAGGAAAGGTGTCTAGACATAGACAAAAACATGAGGGAGTTTTAGTGTACGAGCTGAAGAACAAGATAGAAAGATCAGACTATTTCTGCACTCCACATAGGGGAAATTAAGTCAAACTGGTGGAAAAAAAATGCAGACAGGTTATTCAAGCATTTCAAGCATGAAGATATGTAATTATCACAACAGCCAGGTATTACACGTTCCAGCTTAACACTGTGGACTTGATCAGTTGAAGAAATGTGCCTAAGGTTCTCAGCGATAATTTTCTTGAACCATTTATAAACTTCTTAACAGAACACTTAGGATACATTTTTATCTTTTCAGAGTAAAATTTACACTTTCAGTCTTTACTCTTAATAAAAAATATTTTCTATTGAACGTTTACTTTCTCCTTTGAAGTCTAACTTCAACTTAAAACACATCTGTTTCAAAGGTAAATCAAAGATGCAGCAGCTTGTGTTCAAATGAAAACACATGTATACTTTTTTTTTTTTTTAGCCCAGACTTGAGGATCTTTAGGGCCTCAGTATTTAAAATAACTTCAAGACTGTGATATCTACAGGCAAACCTTATGGTGTTTTGGTTCTCTGTGATTTTTTTCTTTTCTTTTTTTTCTTTCTTTTTTTTTTAATCTTGCCTTTTTAGCTTAGCAGTAGGCATGCTTATTTCAGAAAACCTGCTCTAGCGAAGTTGGGTTTTTAAAGGGGACGAAGACTTTGGGAGAACCAAAAGAAAACATATACTGTTTCTACTACTGCTGCAAATCCTTGGCACAGCAATGACTCAAAGAAAGATCATTAATGTATTAAATGCACTGAAGTATAACACTGGATACATTGGAAACTTTTGGCACTATGCTATAGGTCATCAGACTCCTGTTAGTTGAGGATGTAGCAATTAACTTGGCATGTAGCAGACCTCTGCAGAGTAGTCAATCTTAGAAAAGAGCTGAAATCCTAACAGTGAGAACACTAGTTGGATAAAGTTTTAGTTTGCTTGTGACCTTTTTGTTTTAGTGATTATTCTAACAAACACAGGCACACAGAGCCAGTCATGACTCAGTGAGTGTTAATCAAACAAAGAAAAACATGCCACAGTACAAGGCAAACAGTTCTGTATTAAGATACTTTAAGGCCTGGATAACATCTATACGCTTTTCTTTTCAAAATGGAATTTAAATAATGCCTAAGATTTGTGCTGGTTTTCTTCACCCAGCTGTGTTCAAACACATAATGAGTCATGTACACTAGTTCTAGTGAGAGGCTGGTCCAAATGATATTATTTATCTTACTTAATCAGGAAACCCACCTGTCCTAAATGCTCAGTTAAAACAGCTGGAGAGTTTGAATACTTAGTACCTGATAAAGAGTAGCTGTCAAACAAGATGGAAAGCATTTTTGCAGGATTCAGACAGTACTCTATGCTCATCATCCAATTGAAGAAAATGTGGGTCCATTCATAGTGATTTCTCAAAGAGAAAAAGCAGCACAGTTTGCTGATAATTATATGAGAATGTTTATTTAACAGCCCCAAGTTGCACAGGATGTGCATTTCTCTAGCTCATTTCATCCACAAATGTTTCACTATTGACCAACCTAGGCTTTTAACAACAAATTTGCAGTATGTGGAATTCGATTAAATTGGTGATATAACCCACTTTGACTCTGCTTATGTCTGAATTCTTCCAGAGACGCTTCGAAGACTGAAAGCAACTTTAATGTTTGGTTTTGATACACATACAAACTCAGTATTTCTATCTCCCTTCTTCTTCCTGAATTTTCCCTGCTAACAAATATTTTCATTTCTGTCTTGTATAAAAAGTATAGCCTGTGTTCTTGGAAGCAGGAAGAGTACACGGATGTATCCTTAGTGAAGTGTTTGCTCTGGGTATTTCAATTTAATAATTCAGTCAATTGGAACTCTTGTTTTTGAAAATGTAAATAAGTTCAGTCACTGGCACTTGAAATAAACTCCTTGAGACTTTCAGTGTTTTAGAAGAGTCACATCTTTTCAAGAAATTTGCTTGCTGCAGTATGCAATTTCATATCCCAAAGCATTTTGGTGAAAAGTAAAAGCATAAATCCTTCTTTCATTCTTTCTATTTTTTTTTCTCTTATTTCCAATGTGTGTTGTTTTGCCCCCACTCTATCCACATCTTTTCATTGTAATAAATCACAAGTATCTCTTACTGCACTGTGCAGAGCAAGATGATATAACTTGCCTCCCCTCAAAGTATTAAAAGGGAACAGCTGGAGTGTTTATGTACAGAGCATTTGTTAAGCTGGAAAAAAAAACACAACAAACTGAAACTATTGGGGTAGGAGGGTTCTGAACAAACTAAAGCAGAAATTATAAAATATCAAGATTCAACCTGTATTCAACCCAAATGCTTTAAAAATGCAAACTGGCTTGAGAATGTTGATAACTTATTTTCACCCTGAATATTGTGTACTTTCATTTTTTTTCTTTTCACAACAATATATGTATTCCCTGCTCTTCATCAAACTACAGACTTTCAAGAAAAAAATGAGATTTGTGATGAGCAATATATTAGTCAAAATGCACTAAAAGTGACACAATTTGAACTAGAAGGTAACAAAACATTCAGAGCAAAGATCAAAGAGAAATTGACTCTTTTTGACCTGAATATCATATGGTTTGCTTGAGCTATGGGAGATTGAATTTGAATTTTTTTCTGCCTGAGAGAATTGAACCGTAATCTCCCATTTCCACCAAGAAAATCCTAGATATATCCAATTCCACCCAGAAATGTAAAAAAATTTTCCCCACTTCTTACTTATGCCCCTGTAGCTTCTTTTACTGCAAGTGGGAATTCACTTAAAGTTGATCAACTGTACCCTAGTGGAAGATTTGTTCCTAATCAAGTCTATATTCACTGATCACTGATTCAGTAGTAGTGACCTGAAGCATGTTCTTCACTGAGAAATATTTTTCTGCTTAAGAAAGCACGTCTTTTCTTAGTTCACTAAGATTATTCTTTTCACATGCTCCCTTTGCATGTATCTCAGTTTAGCAAACTGATGGTAATGATATTCACAAAATTCCTCAAGCAGTAAATTTATTCACTAGGTTTTTAAGCTGTGAAAAAAAAAATAAAAAAATAAAAAGCAATACTGCAGTGTGTCAGTATCCACTTATCGGACAGTATTTGCGAGAAATGCACAGCCTGGTCATAAGAAATAAAAATTCATAATGTTTCTGAAAATAAGGGTTAAACTGATAGTGTTCTGAAGCTTTTTCTTGTTGCGTCTTAATTGCTTCAGATGTGAAGTTCCAAGGCTCAGGTGGAACTAAGTCACCTTAGTTACTTGCATGTCAAATTGTCATTATGCAATCTTATTAAAATACTTCTGCGATGTTTCTCTATCTAACAGTTACACAATGGTCTCTACCCAGATGAAGTTTTCACCATGATTTACAGACACCCAGCCCAGTGCTAGAGGTGGTAGTGTTTAGCCCCTAGTCTTCACTGTAGCCTTTAATAGCTGCTTATAGTGCTTTAATGTAGTAATTTTATTTTCTTTCTTTTTTTTTTTTCTGCATCTATCCATAGTAAATGGATATAAATTCACTCTCTCCTTCACATTTCCTTCTTAGGGCCCCAGGTGAGTTCTAGACCTGTAGTGCAGACAATCCTACATCTTCTCAAAATTCTAGAAGAAAACTGCTTAAGATGTGTCATTGTCTCTCTGTAGCAGCCTTGGTTCTTATAGAAAATAGTATCTCTCTCTGTGCTGAGAATTTTATCAATCATTTCGGATCCTAGGTTAAATTAACTAGTGACATAGTAACATATCTGGTTTTTATCTTTGTTTTCTGGTTTTAGCAATCCAAAGAGTGATTTCTTCATACAAAAATGTTACCAAATATATGTCCTCTATATCCTCTTCACTGTACTTTTCATCAAAAAATCTTCACAATATTAAATCAAACAATCCATTCACAAATTAGTCCATGTCAACTTGTGTGCCTTTGTCTGAATATTGTTTTCTCCTCTATATAAGCACTCAGCATGCAATCTTGATGGCTCAGTGGGTAGAAAATCCAGACCAGTAAACCAAGAAATAGGACTATGAAGGTGAATCAGGATGCTCTCTCAAAAGTTGTGTATCCCATCTGGCCAAAGTCTTTGCAGACTTTGTACAACCCTTCCTACTTCCAGACTGAAGTTATTCATGACTTATTATATGGGAATAGTTTGTCTAGTAAATGTCTGCTGTCTACTAGGCTCATTCTACAAGCATTTGGGTAATATGCTGGCAGGATGAATTGTTACTAGATACAGTGGAGAAGTTGCCTGCAAACGTAACTGAAAAAGTCTTAATCAAGCTCTTAAGTGCATTTTATATTAATGAATGACTTGGATAGAATTAATGTATATTCAAAGCAGCCATAGAGCCAGAGTACTGTGACTTCAAGCACTCTATGCCTATCCCATAAGGCCTGATGCTGCCACCACCCAAAATTAGCCATATGATTCAGAGGTGTTTTTTTACCTGGAAGTACAAGTGGACTTTAATTTGAGGAAATGAAACAGTAATCTGGATTTATTTTATGTTTTGGCACCAAATCACATACTTTCAACCTGACAAATTTCTCCATAAATAGAAGAATAACAATTCCTTTTGTCTATTCCCTTCCACACACTAACCCCCTAATGTAGACCATGAGGTCCCTAGGCTGCTTGAATACACAAAATTGAGCATAACTGGTAGTAATAATGGTGTTTACTCAAAGGATTGCTTCAAGTGTTGGTTTTGTGTGGCTGCTTTGTAAAACATATTTAGCATAGAGTGGTTTATCACACTGCGTATCTCCACGCTATATTTTTCAGCCTTCTTACCAAGACAAAATGCGTTAAGGCTAGCAATAGCTGTGAATTCCTAAATTAGATTATTTCTTTTCAGAAGTATAGTTTACACTGCTCTCCAACAGTCTGGTCTGACTGTCAAGAAAATGTGGAGGCAGAGCAATAACAAGAGTCATGTCAGGATAGTGGTCAATAACATTATTATCAATTCAGCTATCTTTCAAGCTTATTTCCTTCACTTTTACACTTACCTTTCTACCTAAAATTCAATACAGGTTGCATTTTTCCTAGCCCCACTGTGTTACTTTTTTTTATAAATAGAGCAGCACAAAATAGCTGGAATAATTCCTCCTGCTGTGTCTCTGTTTCCTTCCCCTAATGAGAAATTTTAGTTAGAATTTAGGTTGGACAGATCCTTGGGCGACAGGTTTAATGTGAGTTGTCCCTGCCCATGGCAGGGGGCTCGAAACTAGATGATCTTAATGTCCTTTCCAATCCTAAATATTCTATGAACTATTCTATGATTCTAGCATGGTAAGAAAAACACAGAAAGAAATTCTACTGATAGAGCCAGCTGAAACTAGTAGGTATTATTGTGAGTACAGAAATATCTTCTTTAGTAGAGTTTCTCTTAATGTCCAAGACTTTACACATTGTTTAAGCCACTATTCCATTTTGTAGTTCAATTAGGCAAAGGTTTGCACATCCTTACTCATATGTGAGATATCAGACTAATGCACTGTTTTTAGCGTTTGTTGTAAAACAATTGCGTAGGGCCAAGTGGTTTTAGAATGTAATAGCGTATTTTATCACTTGAACTAATCAGAATGTATTTAGTCAGTATGATGTATTTGTTCATTGCCTTAAACATCGTATTGACTACAAGACTGCACACCTAATGCAAAAGACTTTTAATACTTTGATCCATTCAGACTTGAATGGCCTTACTCCCTGTTTCCTTAGCCATGCCCTGCTGAATCTCATGCCACTGCTCTCTCTCCATCTCACAGTTCAATTTAGGAGCTTTACATGCCTCAATTTTGATTTTTTTTTTTTTCCTCAAGGCCAAACGTTTAAATTAAAAGGACCTCAGAGAACTTGAGCCTTTGTAAAAACTAACTTTATTACTGTTCATACTGGATACAGCTACAATAAGAGTATGAGAACTTTTTGATCTGCATTAGTCTTCTGTTTTGTAGCTGAGCATAATCATTAAGCCCCACACAAGCGGCAATTCTTCCTGTTCCACAGACATAAGAAAAAACAAACACTGAAATACTTTGACACTCTCAGGACAATGTTTCAGCTTCCATAAAATGCTTTGTGCTATGCAGGCAATTTGAGAACTGTTGCTACAGCAGTACCAACTCTGGCTTCACTGGCCATCACTGTGGCATAACATGGCACTCATCTGAAAACAGTAGAGCAGGTAGGGGCATTGCTTTGGTTTTATGTTGTTGTTATTGTCGCTTACTTGCATAATTTGGAGTCAAAGTCCTTTCTCCCCTGCCACCTCCAATGCGCATACTTCTTTTCATGGTAAACTGTGAAGCTTCATGTAGGTACTGGCAGACTGTAAAACATGAAGTAGTTTATTTTGTTCCCTACAAAATAAAGCATGTCAAAGTAAAAAAATTAATAGAAAACTTGGCATTGTTTGCCAGATGTGATATATGAAGTAAAAGCTGAAACAGAGAATTTCATTGTTCTTCAAGATTCAGTGGTCTACTCTTGGTCTGGTTTTTTCAGTGGTTGCTTTCTTTTCAAGTATTTCTTTAAACTTTAAAGAATCTAGTCCTTGAAAAGCTATCCCACACTGCTTTGTGTGATAGAGTAGGTAGGTGAGAGAGAAAGATCAAAGGTGAGGGAGGAGGGGGAAGGCAAGAGAGCTCTATCAATAATGGCAGTTCTGCACATGTATGATATAAAAGTTGTTTATTGAGACTCCACTCCAAATAATGATAAAAAAATACAATTATTGAGAATCTGAACCCAGATGTTAAAACAGAGAAAAAATAACTCAAAACCCAACTTGGACTTTACAATCAAACCTGGTATACTGGTAGTTGAAAAATTAAGGCAAGGCATGCTCTTTCTGAAACAGGCACAAGTCACACCAGCAGCAGCGAACAGCACCTTAATTTCCCTTAACAAACCTCCCGAAATAGCAGTGCATTTATCTAAAACATAAATTTCCACTTTTGGGCTAGATGCATTTATAAATAGTGATGGTTCAAAAGCAGGGACATAAAACAAGAAATTTTAAGATTCCTCTTACCAATTGTTTTTGCAGTAGTACTGGACTATAGCCTGCTAGAAAAACAGCATTCACCAGGGAGCTCCAAGGTCAATTCTTAGCTACTGATAAAGTGTCATAAACTCAAGAACATTTCCATATCACAGGGGATAGCATGGGATGTTACATAAAAATTAATAAATCACTGTCCTAACTGGGAAAAAAAAAATCCCTTCATATACAAATCCCACTTGCCCTTGGGCAAGTAACTTGGAACAATGGATAATCAAAATGTTGGGGTTTGGTTTGGGTTTTTTTTTTTTTTCTTATGGAGGGGTTTAATAGAAATATTTTGTCTAAACCAGCTATCTTTAGAGATATATGCATTTTAGAAAGCAGATTTTCCTAGGAATTTCAGGTTAACAGCTTAATGTAGCAAGTCATTTCATTCACAGTGCCTGAAATTTAAAAGAAAATTGTGATCTATTATGAGCAAAGTAGATGGATAAGCTGGAGGCTAAGACAGATCACAGCAAGTTAAGTTTTTGTTCCCATCCCACTGCTTGTTATTTATTTATATATTTATAGGGGGTATGCTCTGTATTACACAACAGTGAAATACCTGAAGGAAACCACCATAAAAATCACAAATATTCTAATGGTATATAGTAAATTATTTAAAGAATCACCATTATTTTTTCAAGTAACAAGAGACCAGTCTGCCATGGTCAGTTCTCTGGATCCAGAAGGCACTGTATGTGTTTTGGTGAAGAGTGCTAATATTCCATAACCATTCAAGTATTCCTCAATGAATCTGTAATATAACATCATGATATGTCATTGTGTAAACTGAGATGAAAGGTTAAAAATTACATTTTCAAAATAATCAGATTAAAATTTATCTGTGTTTAGGGCTGCAAAAAAATCAGTCAGAAATAACTTCTTTTCCTTCATAAACCTTAGATGGTATAAAGTTATATGAGGCTTCAGAAGAAAGGTTAAGACCCAAGATAATCTTTCTGTTGATTCAAATTCCTTATTTATCCTCCTGAATATAGCAGCAAGGTTCTATAGTGCCTCATCGCAGATAAGAAGACATCTGATCTCAGACTAAGCTTTTAACTAGAGCTTGTTGGAAATTTTCCAGCACATAGACTTTTCACCTGAAAATTAAACTACATGAAAACCAGAAATTCTCAGAAGTGAATATTTCCCCCCTCACACACTCCCTCCCAAAAAAGACTTTCTAGCACTAGCAAAACATAAAGTAAGAAATGCCTGCAGGACCCAAGCTACCTGCGCACAGAAAGCATGTTTGAGATATGGAAAATTTAATCAGATCAGCAACTTCACTTCCACCTTGAAAGTTTTTGCTGATCTAGATGTGGAGACAATCTTTCTGTATGCACACAAACACCCTTCAGACAGAGGCTTTTCAGTGTTATATAAAACGTTGTGACTGCATCAGGCCAGAAAAAGAGACAAAGGGAACAACTCCAGTCTAATGATTAGGGATGCTAGAAAACTACATAAAAAGCTTTCTACCAAAGAATGCATATTATTTGCCTAAAATGAAATGGCCCCAACAAGAAACAGTGAAAGTGTGAAAATGTCTCATTTTGGAATAACCAGTATCCCAGTCATCCAGGAATTTACATCCTTGGCATGAATGAAGTCCAACAAATTTAACGACTACTGATTTAACATTCCCAGGTGAAATTTTTCTCATGTGCCACCCAAAAGCACTAACACCACCTCAGATATTTTGAGTGTGCCATTGATTTTTTTCTAATTTTTCACTCTGATGGGACTTTATCACATTTCAGAATTTTTCAGAATTACATATATGATTAAACTTTATCAAAAAAAAAAAAAAAAGAAAAAAAGAAAGTGCAGAATGGAAAATTGAGTTTTACTCATGATAACCATGTTAAAACCAGTGCGGCATTGACTAAATTCTACTCTTACTTAAGTCTGACATTCTGATATCTAACCAGGCAAGAGTGAGACATTAATTTGACTTCTGCTTTGTTTGACTATCTCTATTATCACACCAATTTCCTCTTACTAACTTTTGTGTTTGTTCAGTGCCCTCTGAAATTCCATGAGCAAATTTGCTTGTGTAAGTAGAATGAACTTTATTCTTTATTAAAAATTCCAGCCATTTTTTTCTGTCCTAAAAGAATCACTTTTTGACATGCTTAACAAATAAAAAACTGTCAAAAAAAAATCAAAGATTTAAAGACACTCTTCAGTCGAACATAAACGCTGTTCAGTTTCAAATTCTTTCTAAAGTACATCTCACTTGAACGGTGGCTACTTAAAAATTAGTCACCTGATCTTTCAGCTATGTCCTTATTACCTTATTTCCTTGAATAGCATTCTGACAATAAAACTAAATATCAGATTTGGCCTGTGGCCTAAAGATCAAGAGAAGTCATTCTTTTCAATTAAATATTAGTATTTTATTTATTCCTTTAAGCTATTTCAAAAGCTAAACATCCAAGAGACTTGAATATTAGGTATCTAATTCTGTTGATAAGCAAAATTCTTTAAATTACAGCAGTCAGCTGTGTGAGAGATTCAATTGCAGCGGACCATCTGCCAGCTGGGAAATCCCACTCCTGTTTGCAGCAGCGCTGCAAATTCTGTTGGTGTTCATGAAGTAAGATTGATTTAGCTAACAGACTGAAAACTCGATGCAACACTTCAGAATGACTTGAATTAACAAAACAAGCATTCCAAGGCATTTTTATATTTTTCTCCAAGAATCTCAGACCATTCTCTATGAATTAATTGTCATTTCAAGTCTATCTGTGAAGCTGTTACCCCTACTGTGCCTCACAAATGGTGGAGGTGACAGACAGGTTAATATGAAGTACTTTGCAGAATTAATATTTTTATTTCTTTCTGAGAAATAAAACCTTTCCAGCCTAAAACATCATTTTCTAGTCCTGTGAAATCCTTCCTGGGATCCCACCAAAGTGCAGACCTCAGAGGCTCTAAATTTCTAATTAGCTCATGAGTTACAGTTTTCACATGAAAGTACAGTGTCTCTCATTCTTTAAAGGCGAAAGCCAGAGTCATATTTAACAAGCACTCTTTCGCAACTCTTATACACGGTCACAAAGGCTTAACGGGAATCGGATTTCTGTGACATCTTAAAAAGTTACCACTTCAAATATACGAATATTGATCATGAAACAATAGTTCTAATTGTAAACTAACAATTACCAAAACTCTCTTTATAGAAAGCCTATTAACACTCCAAATAAACTAACATGAAAGCACAAACAATTGACATCCTGTATAATTTGGAAGATTGAGGAGTGTTTATTTCTATGCTAAAATATGATCACTTGAGATAGGATGACTTGAATTAAAAAAAACTAATAAATCTTTCTTGGGTTTAAAAATGTAATAAATATGTTTTTTATACTAATTTGAAAAAAATAAATGCTCCTGAGTGGCAATATTGTTCTCAATTCTTAGTGCCACCAAAAACTAAATTTTAACATTTGGCATTATACATTACATTTGTACATTTCATATACATTATATTTAATTATGTTATACTTTAAAAGATAATTATTTCAATTTTCTTCACCTGGGCCATATACAAAATGTAGTCTTAGTAGGGGAATATGAAAGAATAGTAATGCAAAGATTAATTTTTAGGATAATGGACAATACTTTACAGATGGATAAGCAATGCCTTCTTATGTTAGTGACCTTTTGTAGAAGGCTCACTTTGCTTTTTTAAAAATCATTTTACATTATATTCCCATAGACAAAATACCAGGTTTTTTTACATTTCATTTTGAAAGAACTTTTACTCTTTATATACCTTTTATATGCCTTTAGTTGATTTGTTTTTTAAGTCATTACAATACCAGTTTGGACATATTTCAAATCAGACACCATTGTACAGTGTCACATTTCGGTTGGTACTTTGAAATTATGACTTGATTTACATCATTATACTAAAGCTTGTTCTATTGTTTAGCTAATGCATTTAACACAGAGGTAGATCAGGAACAATGGGTAACATATGTATGACAGCTCTATTTTGCATCCCATGGATAAGATTTGCATAAGTGTGGGAGTTACAGAAGTCATGCAGCAGAACTAAACTAAATAAATGTAATCTTAAAATACAGAGCTATGTATAAACTATTAATATTGGGAATGGAATTTTGACTTTTATTATTTAAAAGCTTCAGTTTGAAATATTCTTGAATTCCTTCCCTACTGTACACTAATAGAACACAACTGTGCAACCTTACTGCAAAGTTTCAAGATAAAAGGGTACCTGCTTGCAGATTTTTTACCCCAGTAATCCCAAGTTACTGAAAGCTCTTTTTAAGATGTAATACAGATTTGAGGGGGCAATTTAAAACCTCCTGACCTATTAATGACTCTTCACAGAAAAACTTCTTCAGTGAGTGACAGAATTACAAGAATGATGGCCTATTATAATTAATATTGAGATTTGAATTTTTTTTTTATTTTTTCAGAGGAATTTCATAGGAGGAAAAGATCAGACAGACTCCTACAATTTTTACTGCTCTGTCCACCTAACATGCTGCAGAGTAAGTACCATACCACTGCCAAATAAAATAGCACTGCAGTAATATGTTGCTGAGCTGTGTGTGCTTGTTGAGCTCATTTCAGGTAATATTTCTCAAATTTGTGGAATTAGGATGGCTCAAAAGAATTTGCAACATGATGTAAAACTACTGCATCTATCTAATTCTGCCTGGCAGTAGAGTATTTCCACTTCAGCCTCTGCAGAAGATCACTGTCCTGGTTTCAGCTGAGATGGAGCTAATTTTCCTTCTGGTATATGGTACAGCGCTGTGTTTTGGGTTTTATTCCAGCTTCTGGGAACAGTGTTGATAACACACCAGTGTTTTAGTTGTTGCTAAGTAGCCTTTACATTAAGTCAGTGAGTTTTCAGCTTCCTATACCACCTTGCCAGCGACTACACTGTGGGGCACAAGAGGCTGGAAGAGAACACAGCTGGGACAGGTGGTTGCAACAGACCAAAGGGATTTCCCATATCATATGACATCATGCTCAGTATTGACATCATGCTCAGTTGTCCTGGGTTCAGCAGTAGCAGTCATTTTTTTCTCCTTCTTAGTAGCTGGTGTAAGCACTGTGTTTTTGAGTTTCGGCTTGGGAACAGAACTGATAACAGCAGTGTTTTTAGTTAGTGCTCAAATGTTTAGTCTGAGCAAGGACTTTGTGAGTCTCATGTTCTGCCAGGGAGGAGGGTAGGCCGGGAGGAAGCAGGGACAGGACACCTGACCCAAACTGACCAAAGAGGTATTCCAT
>JBCJKH010015665.1:781-33082 GCA_039877255.1 Loriculus beryllinus
GGTTTATTTATTTGTTTATTTCTTAGTTTTCTCCCCAATCGAGGAAGCATAAATAAAAGTATTGGATGCTTCAGAAAACTGCTTCCACCTACCAATTTCATACAAGAAGAATCAGCTGGAACTAACAAACTAACCTGCAGGGATGGCATGCCTAGGGATCCTACCCTTCACAGACTTGCTCTGGGTTCCCAGGGAGCACCTGCATCTACTGAACCTCACATCAGCTCACTTAAGCTGATGAAGAAATCATTACCTCTGAATTGACTCCTTCAAATCACCAGACAGAATTCATTCCTCCTTTTGAAAACATGAGCAGAAGCGTATACCTAGTGATCTGAGAAAAAACTGCCTTTAGCTGCTGTCTCCGATGTGAATATTTTAACCTCTGGAGAAGGGATTAAGTTGAGCAACAGCACTTTCCACTGTGAAGAAGTACTGTAACTAAAACTCCGCTCTTTTTGTGTTAACGCAAGTTTTGCATTAGACTTTACACTTTAAGATCTAATACAGTGCTTTCTTTGAGAGGGAGAAAAAGTATGTCACAGAAGCTGGGGGTCAGGACTGGCATTAGTCAGGCCACCACTTGAAACACAGAGGAAAAATATTGTGCTTGAAACCTAAAGACTGCTTCTATCACTTATGCAAGTAACTATTTCTTATACAAGAAGAGGCCTTGAAATCAGTCCAACATTCACAACTTCCACATTTCCTGCAGAGTATCATAATGACTGCTCATTTTGTCCCCACAAACCATTAATTCCTACCTGTCCTCTTCTTTAATTACCTCTTAACTGCCCAGATAAAAAGTGTCCACAGCACTTAGCTGTTAGAGAGGGGTTAAACCAAAGGAGTAAAACTAACACAAAATTAAACCAAAACACTGTATGTTTATATAAGACTTGACACTAAAAACATCAACCATGCTGCTAAGGACTGCAAAATATTTCTCTGAAATAATATATTCCTTGCATTGCTAATATTACATTAGCAAAACAGTGGTAAAGAAGACCCCATTAAGATGCTGTTCTCTTGGAGACAACAGATGCAAAACATCTTAGGACATTTATATGTTTCTTGCAACTGAAAGTAAATGAGATCAGTCACCACCCAGACCTGCTAATCTGATGATAGGACACTTGTAATTGCCTCTGTTGCTACATGCTATGTTGACTCACTGCCATTAAAAGTTTGACTTTTCCCATCTCCATAGGGGAATGATTATTAGAACTTGTCCCTGCCAGTGAGGAGTTACCACACTTACAAAGAAAGGAACAGGATTAAAAGAAAGTTGAAGGGTCAGCTTTCAATTATATATATTAGTTGCATACACCAAACTCAAACAGTGATAATTTACTCTGGAAAGAGGTTTTAGACAGTTTTAATACAACTACTCAGGAAAGAAATTATGTTTCTTGCCAGCCTTTGGTCCTTTGGTGACATATAAATGCACAGCATACATTAGTTTGTCAGGAATAGTGGAGTTAGTATCACAAACAAAATAAAGGAGGTCAGTATAAGCTGTTAGGCATACAGAACTTGGGAAAAACAGACTGCTAACATGTCCTAAATAAAGAGAAGATAATTATGTAATTATTTTGGAAACTCTGAGAACGTAGTTTCTGTTTATAGTTTCTACCACCTGTGTGTCTCCTACTACCACATCAATCCCTGAGCACTCACAAGCTGCACTGAGGACAAGACCTGACCATCACATAGTCAAGTCTGAACTGACGCAAACACGTACTACATCATATGTCAGAAAAGGCCTCCTGTTTTGTTGCTTTCACCAAATAGAAAGCCATCCTTGCTCAGGCACATCCCAAGTAATTAACTGAATTTGAAGTTGGTGAACTCAGCAACTGCTACCAGTGTTGCCCAGTTGTCAAGGCAACATGAATGTTGCTTTTGATAGACAAACTGATGATCCTTCCTTGCTGTCATCCCGAGGCCCTGTTTTTCAGGAGAGACTCTTTGCTCTCCTTACTGTCAGCCAACCTTGTAAATTTCAACTCCAAAAGTAACATTTTTGAGGAAAAAAATGCAAAATCAAACATTTAACAGTGGCCCAGAAAGAATTGTCATTGTATACATTACTTTATCATGATTTTAGATAATTGCCACTGATCGAGATTAGAAATCTGTAATTTTAGTCCCTTTAATTTAAAAAGAAGTCAAGTCTGCAGTTTGCCTTATTTCACATTTACTAGTAAGTCATTATTTCAGACTATTCATGGGGACGTTTTAGATGATGTCTTTGCCCATTCTGTACAGATTCTGACGCTGCTGCTCTGAGTTTTTCTCAAAGTCATCTGAGGAGGGGAAGGGAACAAGTAACATAATTAGGAAGAGTAAAAAACTAGTTCAACTTTATTCTGTTTAGACTTCTAAAAAAAGAGTTCTGCATATGAAAATGAATTAGTGTCACTGCTTCTGGGACAACTGAAAAATCTAATTAAATCAAAGGAATCCTACTCGACTTTGCTGAATACTTTATGAACAGATGGGGTGCATGAGACATGAGGCAAGGTCCTGAGGGAAGCAGACTTTGATGGTTTCTCAGAGGCCACAACCAGCTGATGCTTGCTTCAGAATGTCAAGCACAAATTTAGAGATATTGTAAAATGTCTGCCTCCTAAAAAAAGGAGCATCACTCCTTTAACAGTGAAAAGTTAACAAAGTTATTCTGTTCAGATGGGAGTAAATGGATGAAGCAGTCAGGCAGAAATCAGTAACTTACACTTCTCGCATTGATCAGAACGATATTCCTCATCAAGCAGAGTTACAAGGATAGGCTGGCACAGGTTTAAACTCAGGTACAGAATCAGCTAAGGTGAGGACTGGGTGTGAAAAATGGCTTATACTTTCCTGATGCAGGAAGTCAGTAGTCAGTCTCTTGCCAATCAGTCAGCACTGTTTTGCTGTATGGGGCTTATTTCTTTTTTTCTTTTCTTTTTTTTTTTTTTTAATTCCATCTGTCTTTCTGCCTAAATGAACACGTATCCGCTGTCTTTGGCTCATTTCTTGCTCCTGCTCCCAGAAATTGCTCCACTTTATTTTGGACCCTGAATACAAGTTCTTTGAACTTATTTGAGGCTTGAACACTAGACAGTATTATTTCTTCATTTGCTGAAGCAGAAAGAAAACTTCATTTTTGTTATACTAAACTACCTCAGCAAAGTGTTTGTTGGAATGCAGTTCCTCCTTCCTGCTAATTATTGCTGTGGCTTCCTGCCAGCCACCATTTTGAGAAATTAAATACTAGCTTCCAGAGGAGCAGCAATATTAAAGAAAACAGAACATCATTCTAAACAAAAATGGATGGCGGCATGAAAAAAACAAACATTTTCCTGACGGAGCAGCTGCCTACAAGTCCTGGTTAAGCAACTCCCAAACAAGGTAGGGTTTTGATAAAACAGGAGTTTGTCAATATCCCAATACCAGCATGCTTTTCATCATGTCACAGCTCACTGGGTGGAGAACAGCAGTGATATCCTGCATTATTTGTAGGCCTCTGAGAGTGGGACAAGCTATGTAGCCAGGAGAAGGTGTCTGGTACAGAGCCAGAAGTAGAGGATAAAGCAAGGCAGAAAACTCAGCGATATGAAATCCTAGAATAATTCAGGCTGTAAGTGACCTCAGGAGGTTATCTGCTCCAACCTCCTGCTCAAATCAATAATTGGTTCAGACCACACTACTCAGGGACTTGTCCAGTCAGCTTCTGAATATCTCCAAGGACAGAGACTGCACAACCCCTCTGGGCAATCTGTGCCAGGGCTTGACTGCCTTCACAAAGAAAAGGCTTTTCCTTACCTCAAGTCCACATCTGCTCTGTTCTAGTCCATGACTATAATCTCTTGTTCTCCTGATGTGCAACTCTGTAAGGAGCCTGACTGCATCTTCTCAGCTACACCTTATATGGGAAGGATGCTCTTAGGTCCTCCCAAAGTCTTCTCCAACCTGAACATGCCCCGGTCCCTCAGCCTCTCCTCACAGGGAAATATTCCTTCCTTTACGAACTTTTGCTAAGGCAGGAGCAAAACTGGACAGTCGTCCGTACACGGTTTAAGGAGTACAGTCTAGTAAGTCATTACACCTTCCTTGGTAAGTAATGTTTAGCTTGTTGCAGGCAACGCACAAAGCAGGATAAAGATGGTCACAAGAGACTTCCGGCTGAACAGCTCACCCTGACAGGTGTGGAAAAGATGGGGAACTATCAACTGATCCAGCAGTACTTTGTATTCTAAGAGCCTCCATCTTTTGGCATGGTGACAGATTTCCAGTTCGGCTGTGAGACGTGAAGCGCAGAGCATGTGGTACTCCAAATCAGGCATCAAAAATCAGCTATTTTATTCTGAAAAGGGCTGGCCTGGCACTGAGTCTGGTTTCCAGATGGTTTTCTGTTGTGTGTTTCTGTCACTTAGAAGAACGGAGCAAAATCAAAAGGGAAAGCCCTTCCACAAAGAGAAGCAAGAAATCAGGGAAACAGAAGTAAACATGCAAAGAATAAGGCACTAATTCATAACTTAAATTACTTCCTGTGTCACAGTTTTCTCAAGTAAGGAACCAGCTGTGAAACCTCACTTTTATGCCAAACAACTCCGTGTTTGACTCTCCTGCATGTAGCAGTTTTGGCTGGCATTTCCCAGTCTTATTTATACAATTAGATAAAAAGCAGCAAATTAATGTGGTTGTTATTTATTAACAAACATGGTTTTTGAAAGGACAGATGCTCCTAGCTCATCATCCTATCAGTCTCCATATCAGTGTTTGTGCTCTATGCTGTACAAAGTCTGACTTCTTTTGTTATCTGCTTTTGGTATTCAATTTTTCAAACTGCTCAGTGCCTGTATTAGAGTCTGTTCTAGTTGTTTCTGTATTTGGAAATGTTCCTTATAGCTCCTTGATATCACATTCATTCATGAATATCATTAAAAGCCAATTGGAAAATCCAGTTAAAGATTTTGACCCCTGGAGTAACTCTGGCTTCTGAAAGACTCTCAGCACAATCAAAGGGCACATATTTAACACAGTGGGGACATGACAAAGTTGACTTAAAGGACTGCTAACTGGACTCATCTTTAACTATTTGCCTATGTTCCATTTATTTATTGTATTAGAGCCCTCTAGCAAAACACAAGTAAAATACAACAGGGAATAATGTCAAATCAATAAACTGAAGTGCAATATACCATCAAATGCCACTTTAACTCCAAGTTTTAGCACTATAAACAATTGTACTGCATAGTACCAGTACACAGGAATACTTAATCAGGTGTCTAATTTTCATAGGTGCATGCTTAAAAACTCAAGCACTCTGTACAACTGAGGCCATAATTACTTATTTAATCTTATTTTCTAATTTCACCTTTCAAAATAACAGTTGCAGCCTTAAGATAGACCACTAGGACACAACAGGTCCCAGTTCAAGTTTCTAATCTGAACTCTTAAGACAGCTGTTGACTTCTACAGGTAGCAGGGAGAGCTGAAGTTATTTAGCAACTAAAAGGATCCAGCCCTATTAAAATTTCAGGAATGTGCAAGACTTCATCAGATAGGTTTCTGTCATAAGGGAAAATTTCTAACAGTAGACCTTTCCCTGACATCCAGTCTCCTGCCTGACAGTCTGATACACTGACACACGTTCTTGTAGGTCTGTTGTACTGCCGTGGCCTTGAGCCCAGGCCCTCTGAGGAGATCAACAGTGAAAAGATATAGCAAGTCATCAAAACCAGGATTCCCATTGCCAATCATACCATCCTGCCTAAGGGCAACCATGGGAGGCTGAGCATGGAGATCCTTGCTGTTGCCAAGCAGCAGTAGCTGGGATAGAGGAATTGGGCCAGGAAAGCACAGTACCCTCTAACTCTACTGCTCCTTCAGCCCTTGCCTCTTGACCTTGAACCCACCTTATAGTTTCCCCACTCCTTACAACTTTCCTTTTTTCCTTACTGATGCAGAATCCAAGCTAATAAGCTTTAGGAGGTTACTACTTTTTATGTCAACTACAGCTTACTTGGCTTGAAGCAGAAACACAGGAAAACGGGGTGGTGGCCAAAAGGTCAAACTACCTTAGTACAGATGTAAGCAGTGTATGGACAGAGGGGCCAATTAACCTGTGCACCTAGCCCTGCAGACTTTAACATTACTGGCAGCTACACTGTAAAAAGGCAAATGTGTGTTTGCAGCATTAAAACCCATGAAATACAAAGGGTGTGCAAGCAGCATTTTGAAGGGTAATTTAATTCTTATCACTGGTCAGAGATTTGCTGAAAGCAGAGAAGGCATTTTTGAGCTCACCACTGTCCAGAAGATGCCAGTAGGGCAGTAGATCACCTTATTTCACATGCCCTACCATGAAGGTAGACACGAGTCACATGGGCATCAGCAGGGCACCAGTCAGGTGTATCTGCTAGCATCCAACACAGAAAGAGCCACAGATTTAAAAGGAGAATGGTGGGGAGAGATGGTCGTTGAAAAGGCTTAAGTCTTTCCTCGTATACTGTAGAGCTAATCCTATCTATTTGTCAGACAGAAAAGGAGAGGAGAGAAATCTCCCCCAAACATCAGTATCCAATTTTCAATGGCGTGCAGCCATAAATCAGCAAAATTCACACAGACAGACCTAGGTCTGAGTGAGGCTACATCGTATTTCCGTGCAGGTTATCACACTGCACATGGGATTTTTTAGGCGCAATTATAGTCTCTGACATCCTATCTAAAAGAGTGGTCACCATAGTAACGTTCGAATCACGTGGCAGTGCACACCTGATGCCAATCAATCTTGAAAACATCTTTTTAAAGAAAAACACTCCTAGAAAAGCTGTAGACAGATTTTTCTGGTGAGACAGGGAAGACACTCTCTTATAACAAACATGAAATTTTACCTTAGAATCTTTTAATCCAATTCTCCCTCCATACAACCCCAGTCTCTATCATCTTATAGAAGTGATAGAAAATAAAACAGGGCAATGGCTCTCTGCTGAAAAGTGACAAACAATGAAGTACAGCTGGCATGTAAATGACACATTGCATTTTTCCCCAGATCATTAACTGTGACTTCTGAGAATACAGCCATACACTGATTGCTGAACAAAACATAAACATGCCCACCACAGTGCCTCTCCAGCTGCCTAGGGCACCAGATTTCTCTTCAAATGCAAACACACCAGCTTCTTTCTCCCTTTTTGCTTTCCCAGTCTGCAATTCAATTTAGTTGATTAGTGTTCCTCTCTCCATGTGCATAAAGGAATCAGAGCATGTTTAACGAAATGATGTTTGCAGTTAGCTTGGCACAGTGGCTTTCTGAAGTGCATTCTTCAGCAGCCAAAGAGCTGACGAAGTTAAGCTGCTGACGTCACTGGGAGTTTGGGTGGGCTGCTTTATTTTCACAGCTCAGTTCCACCCCAGCAGCCTCTGGGCTACCTGTGCTGTGCCTGCTCCTCTACCTGCTTCAACAGTCTGCTGCCTCTCGTTATCCCAGCAGAACACTGCTATGGGTTGATGAAAATCATCCGTCCCAGCAAACCACTCATGCACAAAGTTCAAACAGCCTCAGCAGTATTTCCAAAATAGTTCCTACTTGGTTCTATCTGAAATTATTGCTACTTTCATTATTTGAAAGCCTACCACTTTTCAATTGTCCTTTGAAAAAAACTGTTTCTGTTCAAATGGATTTCATCTTTGTCAACTTCCACCCTATCTATATTTTCTTTTTCAAATAATTCACAGCTATAATCATTTATTCTGACAGGACCTCTCCTTTATTCAATGCAATTTTGAAACAGGAGAGCTATTGAATTTGTAAATGCCACCAACTGCGGAAAGTTGGATATCCAACAGCCATAATGCTAGTAACAAATTGGCTTAGAAATTCTTTCAGCATCCCGGAGATATATGTAAAAACAACAGGAGTAGACACTGTATGAGTCTAAGACATCCTTTACTAAGCTTACTGAAGTCACTATATACTCTCACTGCTGACCCACCAGAACAGATTATGTGCACATGAAATGTTACCATAGGTTGTTTGAGCTCATCTGGGTGACTGTACTCTAAAACTGACTAGGAAAATGCTCCCACAACTCATTCCCAGAGAGATGGTCATACCCAAGGCTGACTACTTAGATCGTTAGATTGCCTCTTAAAAAAAAAGCTCTAACTATTGCTGTTCAAGAAGAGTGCTATGAAGACTTTTTCATTAAAGGAAGTGCAGTAATTGGGTGTTTATGAGATATATATGTCACTTTGCATGTATCACAACTGAAAAGTCAAATTGTGCTTGTTTTGCTTAGGTAGGAAAAAATTCCAGTTGTGTCTAATTTTAGTATAATATTGGCCTCTATCCTACAGGTGTGTCTCAGGAGCAAAGTGAGGAGCAGAGCTAGGAATAAGATGCACATTGCTTTGAAACTACAAAAACAAAGGGAATTGATGATATGTAAACATTTGTGGCTGTTGTTTTCTGCCCTCAATATGTTGTCATGCAATACAGATACTTCCTAGTGGCTGTATAAGGTATTTGTACTGTCTATAATGCGTTAGAAGTCAGTGCTAGCAGTCATGGAGTCCTATTACACATAAGGAAGTCAGGCTTTGATCTGTTCTCATAATGTGCAAGTTACATTTTTTCACCTGTGGCTCTGACGTGTGTGTCACAGTAAATGGCATTATTGTTCGACAGGGGAACAGACCCCAACAATAGAAATATAATGTTCCAAAATCAAAATGAGGAAGTCAGTAAACAGTGCTAAGTTTTAAGCTATGCCAGGGCCTGATTATGGTTTTCAAACTGCATAGAAATTGATCGCAGAGATTCACTGACCGTAGCATAGGTCAGAGACTATACTTTGACTATGTCCAGTATTTTTTGCAAAGGTAAATGTCAAGGGAAGATCAGGAAAGCACAAATAAGCTGTTATAGCAATTCAGAAAGCTGCCTGTGGCCTTCTGTGCTTTATCAGCCTGTAGGAAAGAACTTAAAACCTGCCCTTCCCAAATCTTTAGTTTAAGACAACAACATAATCCATAAAATGGAACACACAAAACCAGTCTACTCTCACCGTGAAAGAGCTTTGTTGTACATAACTAATTAACCACACAGTTCAGCCTGGAAGGCATTTGGACACAGGCACCCAGGAAAAAACACATTAAGAGACAGAATTACCACGTTACACTTGCCACTGGAAAATGGTGACTCACTTGTTTTCCACATCCTTTTACAAACTAAAGGTCATCATTAAAAACAAAACAACAAAAAAACAGTGAGGGTCAGAAACTTCATGAATATTTTCATTACCTTCTCTAGCAGGTCTTCATGTGCCATTGCTGACAGTAAGACCACAGATCTTTCACCCTTACGCAGCTGATTCGCCAGTGCTGTAGAAGCTGTCAGTATTGCATTTTTCAAACTGTATGCTAAACTGATGCTTTCTGTTGAGGCTGCTTTCTTTTACTACAATCCTTATGTGTATGGACTTCAAATACCAAATCCTGGACTGTGGACATGGCACGTGCCTTTTAGGCTGAGGGGCTTTTTTAGTGCTGTCTTAGGAACACAATTTTTGTGTAAGCACATCTACACTCTTTTACCCTTGTAATTCTTTTTTATCCCTTGATGTTGTACAGTATAAATAACTAACAAATAGCTTGCTAAAGAGTTATTTATATAAATGCAAATACAAACACACTAGATTTCCTAATATATTTTCCTTTCATATTTGTATAAAATAGTAGTGAAATAAAATCAGCATTATAAAAATGTGATCCATCAAAAGCAAACAGAACAGCAGAACTAGCAAGTCAAACAAGTCAGAAAGTCTGCCTTTTCAGATTCAGACTTCCATCCCTGGCACCTAGTCCAGTTTCAATTTCTGAGTCTCAGTTCTATCACCTAGAGGCATTTAACAGCTTTTTTTCCCCTTCTCTTTCTATGTCTTAGAGAAGTACAAAAAGCAAAGAGAAAGCCTGGGACAGGGTTTGTCTTCATACTGTGACTGATGAGGCTGAGGCTGTATTGAATTTGAACTTAAAACCATCAAAACTAACATCCCTCTGAAGCAGTGAGGAAGGAGGGCACCGATTCAGTCCACTGCTGTAGGTAGCGTAGCCTGAAGTTGCTTGAATAGGCTCAAAAACATCTGAAAGCAGAGGCCTGTCTCCTAAGAGAGGATTTACGGAATTCCATGATTCGTTTACCTGGAATTTAGACTGAACAACCACTACTTTCTAGCTGTGAAATATAAAAGGAATTGCTACCTGCTGCAGCTCAGCACTCCTCTCCTCCAGTTGCATGAGGGAAGGATTTCAGCCACACATCCCCAGCAAGAGCCACCTCCTCCAGTGAATAGGACTCTGCCTGCCAACCTGCATACAAAGCTCCCTTTGTCCCCTGAGACTCCAGCTAAGAGGCTTTACCCTCACCCGTGGTTGTTCCCCACCCATGAAGCACATAAATAGGAGCATTGTGCAGAAGCCTCTTGCTAGCCACCCAGTGAAACAAGGGAGATGTCTGGCCCACCCTGGAGTGGGGGCACCCCTTCTTAGAGGGCCTGAATCTTTCTTAGTTGGTGCACACAATTTAGGAGTCCACCTTCCCACCCTATCCTCACTTCTGAGCCGAAATACCTATTCAGAGTAAAATGAAACTTCTAGGGGATGTGAATGTGACTTTTATCATGAGTTATTAAATGACAAATACTTTTGAACATGGCCTTAAGGATCCTGATGTCTGATTTATCCATCATAGAAAGATATGGCAAATACCACTGCACTCACCTGATGCTCACCTGCCACTGCTTTCCCAAGGTAGCCATGCCTTTCCTGATCATTTGCAAGATAAAAACGTAAAAGACAACTGGCATGTCAAGAAAGAAATGGCATCATATAGCTACTTTTGACTCCAGTTCACATTCTTTTTCCAGTGAATGCATAACCACTCCTAACTTCTACTTATTTTGGAGGGAGGGGTAAAGACACCTCCAAACACTTATCACTCAAGTGCATCTGCTCCTTGTCCATACCACAGGTGAAGAAAGGTAACCCAGAGGAGGCATCTCTGTCCCATCACACCCAGAAGGAGGTGTCCTATAGACACTGCTAAAGAAGGGCTTTTTGTATATACATGGAGGCTCTTGATGTACTTAACCATTGCCTGATTCTGCCTTCAGGTGAGTTTGCATCATTGTTAGGAGCAGCCTCAAAAGTTCTCACCTCTACTGAAATGCATTTTATGGCAAGAACTCAAATGCACAGGCTCAGTAGATGGGTACAGCTGTACAGCAGGAGAGGGACCAGAACCTCAGCCTGCAGAAAAATCATTCTCCTTAGGCTTCCTATCTATTCTCATGACTGCAATTACAGCATCTCTTTGGCCAGAAGAGACCAACTTGCTCTTTCTTCTGAAATATGTAAACATGATATCAGTTTGAACTATGCAGTGCTTTTATAGGACATCTTTAATGTGCACACACAGCAGCTTTAGTGATTCCCCCACTTTTTTTGTGAGAGGTTTAGGCATGGTCTCGCCAATGAAAAAATCCTTTATCACAATTCCTCCTGGGTTCAGTGTAATTATATTGGCCTGGGTGACTGTTCCCCACTTCAGTGTGGCACTTATACAGCCTTTGGAGGCTTTGAAGCAAAACCAGGTGTCTATATTAAAGACATAAAGATGTGAAGTTAATATGGATTGAATACTTTATCTGACTCGTGCTGAAGCCAGGGAAAGCATTTCCAGCATCTTAGATGCAGGACAGGGCTCAAAGAGGTGGATTTTATGCTTCTTACGACTAGCAGCAAGGAATTCTGCCTTCTGTGAAGCATCTTTGAACCCTGAGAGGATGCACACTGACTTAATCCTCCTCATACAGACTATGCTGAAAATGAAGGATATTGGCGGGCAAGATTTCCACATTATAAACTCATATTTGAGGAGTTTATCTTTCAAAAATTGATGGAGCTTATCCATGTGCACATTTTTACCATTCCCAGACACAGAAACGTGTGGGCTCTACATCTGAACAGATAAAGGAAGTCAATTTAATTTATGATCCCATGTTGTAAACTATTAAGCTTCACAGCTTGTGTCATGAGCATTATCTGCAGTGAAATATGTAAGAAAAGACATTTCATGAGTTCTTTTATCAAGTTTTAAAAAGTGTAGCTGATCAGTACGTTACTCTTATGCTTAAGCCACATCTACTTACAGTTGTAGCTCTTTCCTCCACCAGTAACTTGTGTAAGCAAGGGCATTCTATTACTTTCCAAAGAAATTTCACAGATGCAGAAAGAAGAAACCTTTCTATACCCAGAGTTACTAATACTTATTGATAAGCATTTCAAACTCAAAATCTGTTCTAAACATTCAGGAATGATCACCCCAAAGAAGCTTGTTTTCAGCAACAAAAAACCAATTTTTCAAAACCTAGTCATCTGTATTAATGAAGTCTAATTAAGCACCTTTGCCTTAACAGACCTGGTTGTAAGTACCTACTGAATTACTTACTGATCTGCAGAACTGGTGCATATCTATTCTTCTCATGTGAGACCTCCAAAAACTTAAGTTAAATGACACAGTGTGAAAATCATCTACTGTAATTAGGCTTTTGCTTTAAATACGTAAGTTCAGATGTTGTGTTAACATGTATTTTCTTCAGATCTTAAAATACAACATTAAGGAGCTCTGCTGTCCTCATTATGATATTAAAAATCACAAGGATTGTTTCTGTTTCTTCCACAGCTGTGACTAGTTCCTATTTCATTCTCTTCTTTTTGGACACCTCAGTATATAACTTCTGAAAGCAAAAGGGTAGGTAGGTTATCTGAAGGACATTCACTATACATCACACCCCTTCTCACCTCAGTATTTCTTTGTGGGCACCTGAACAACAATTCTGCCTCCAAAATGGCTTACCCTGCAAAGCACTGGCAACATCCTTATGTACCTGAAGTGGACAAGAAAGCAATAGCTAAATTTGGAGTATGGACAAGCAGACAATTACACCAGCTGGCAGAGGGTGATGAGGAGGTAGCAGTGCCATTCAGAAGAAAGATGAATTATGGCAGCAGTGAAGCTTGGCTTTGAGAAGACTATGGCTATCATTCTGGATGTCCTGCCCCTTGGCCAGGATCTCTGTCAGAAACCAACACTGCAAATTCCCACATCTTCACAGATTCATGGTTTGCTTTCCATTACACATAATCTTACCATTTCAAATGTCTAAAGAACCAACAGGCAGCAAATCTCAGTTGTTTTCAAGACAGAACTTGCTTGATGCCATGCAGGTGACTTCAGGGAGCAAATTCTGGATGTCTGTGGAAAATCTATCCTGGATCTGAAAACTGGATTCAACCTACAGAGATGATTGAGAGATCCAGGGGGTAATTAATAAAGTTTAGAAGGTCATAAAAAAAAAAAAAAAAAGAAGAAAAAAATATCTATCAACAGCTGCTAAACACAAAGATACTGCATCTGGCTCAGGTAACCAGTTTGCTACTAGACACATGGAGAATATACAGGGGGAAGCAGCTCCCTGTGCTCCAAGTGTTCCTCTTATTTTTGACCTTTCTCAGCAGCAAGGCACTATGCACTAGGCAGCCATTTGATCTGAACCACTTCAGCCGTTCTTATTCTCTGGAGGAAAATATACAAATAAAAATAAACTCCAAATGAAATCTCTATTATGTCAGTTCAAAGCAAATGGAAAACTTCTCTCCCATACCAAAGAGCAGTCCAGTCACTTAGTCAACACTGATTTAAGAAAACCCATTCCTTTCTAGACACACGAGCACTGGAACAGTACAGCACACTAAGGTTTCTAGTCCAATGTTTGCTGCGTGGTGCTGTGGCGAGGAAGAACATCAAGTTTTTAATGAAGCACAAAAAAACATTTTCAGTTTTGATTTCCACTTCGAGAAACTGGTGTGTGAGACCACATCCAACAAGCCCCACAGCAATCTCCTGCAGAGGAGAATAAGTAGTCCTATGGCAAGAAGAAGTCAAAAGTATCTGCTGATTTTGGAGGGGTGGAAAGAAGAATCTGAAAGCAGAAAATTACAAGGGTATTTTGTATGAATAAGACATTACAGCTTTACAGTGAAAATGGGAAAGGATCGTATTAACCATTCAGTTTAGCTTTCTGATTTCAAAGAAGCATTAGACAATGAAAAAGGACTCAGAAGATTTAAAGAGCTCAGTCAGAAAAGAACATTATCAATTTTGTCTTCCTATTGAAACTGTGTGACTCCTCCACTTGTGCTGAACTCTGCTTGAATGGTTAAATGTGAAGTTTCACAGAATGTAAAGAGATGAACACACAGGTTTTTCCATATTGATCATCCATGAAGCCCTGCAACTCTGCTGGTGGCTGCAGAGGCAGCCCTTCTGAAAGGGCAGCAATAGGAGCAACCAATCTCTGAAGCGGTCATCTTCTAAAGCAAGGTGATGCTGAGGAAATTTAAAAGTCAAATGCCCCGAAGAATCACCACCTGCTCTCCTGTCTACAGTGACATCCCTGACATTGGGCAGTCAGGACACAACTTACGTGAAGTATCTGCTGTAAATAAAGCCATCAGCATAGATGTGAGCTGAAATCAGCAGCTCCAAAACCAAACCCCTCTTTAAAACCTATGATTGGAAGGAAAAGGGTGTCAGCAGCCCAGATACACCCCAGCTGCAGCTTGCGGTCACTTGCCAGCATTCAGCTGAAGCAACCTGCGCGCTTGCCAAAGGTTGAATGGCATTTGGAGGTGAGGTGAAGGCAGTCCCAGGGAAGACAATAAATCAGACCTGATTCCCTAAAGAGGTGGAGAGGGACAGCAGAAGAGGAAGCGGGTTTTCTTCAATCTTTCTTCTTGCACTGTTCAGGCCAGTTACAGCTGAAGCCCCAAGCATTCCCTGAGGGTTAGGACTGCACCTCTTGGCTCTTCCTGAAACTACAGCATCTCAAGATGCAAAAGCATGAGAGGGAAAGCAGGAATCATTAAGCTCCAGCCCTAACCTCTGCATACTCTTTTATAGCTTCATCCATCAAATGGGATTTTTATAAGGTCTTTGCTATCCCCTGCAAGACTCCTTGGTGCTCTATCAGTAGGGAAATGCAATTTTACACACATGAAACCACGGTATTTATATTAAAAAAAAGAAAAAAATAACAAAACAAAACAACAACAAAAAGAAAAATATGCATAACTGATGTCAATGGCAGAAGGATAAGCCTGAAGCCCTGAAAATGAGCCTGAAGAGAAGCAAGTGTGTTTGAAAACTACTGTCCTACGTCCAGATTCATAGCTGAATCCACCATTTTCCGCTCCTATATTTCATATCACTTTATCATTGCACTTTATCCTCCCTTCCCCCCATCCAAACTGTTCTGCACAAGAACTGCTGTTTGTTAGCACAAGGGTCTCTGTCATGCAGGCTCTGTAATTGCATTTGCTAACATTTCTTTTAATCTAACAGGCTGTGACTGACCACATGTTATTCCACATCAGGTATCACTGAGGACAAACCTGAAATAGAACAATGGAAGTAAACCTTGGCACACTGTGTATCCAGGAATATCACAGTGATGATAACTGAAGGTCATCTCCTGGATTCAGTGTGCTGTGAAACCAAACCTATGGCAATCTGGTGGTGTTCTTGCTCTCCTCTCTGCTACGTATACCACTTAAATGATGGAAGACTACATATGCAGCTTTTAGCAGCCTGCAAGCAAACATAATTCTGATGTTAATTCACCAGGTACTACTCCTAGTCCATCTCTCTCCCAGGTATGCACAGCAGCAGCATTCCCTCTGTTCATTCTTGGGATGAAATCTTCCCTTTACCAATATAGAGGAAAAGAACCAGTGCACTGGCTTATTCTGAGCACAGCTCACATGTCCATGCTCTACACAAGGATGTTTAGACCACACATCAATCAACCACGAAGCCTTACAGCAGCAAGCAGGCAGGTCTACATATTTTTTAATTGCCCTTGGTATGGAGGACATCACAAAAGAAAAAGAAGAGCCAGTGTACCACTGTGCTGCAGAGATCCATCAGAGACACGAATGCAGCCAGGGGCAATTTATAACAGATATTCTGAATTATATCAGAAGACAAATTCACCTTCATTTATGCTCAAGAAAAACAAGGCAGACAGGCACCAATACAAGACACTACCGTTCAAGTCCTAGAAGGTGCATTCGTTAGCCCTTGATGAGCTGTGAGTCTAAGATGGCTAACAGCACTCTTGGGGCAGGAAACTGTTCTTGAAAAAGCTGCTAGAAAGTTCTTCTAAGGATGCACTATTTCCAAAGAAATGCATAAAACTCCAATGGAAATAGGGTAGGATACATCTCAGACAAACGAAGAGACACATGGCACAGGCCTCAAGATTTTGTGCATTCAGCCAATTTCCTTTCAGGAATTTAGTCAACATCTATAAAATACTCATGCCCATTCCCACTGAAGGATGTCCAAGCTCTACAGCAAACCTCTCGTACAATGGTCTGAGTTTTCTCTCACTGTTTGTCCTTAGTAACTTTTTGCTTTTCTAAAGAATCCTCAGTGCAGCATGAAGGAGAGGAGGCAGTGGGTATTTAGCAGTAATATCATGTCTTTTTAAAGGCACAAAAGCTACCCTGCCGCAAGTACAATCGGTCAGGGGGTTTGTGCCTAATGCTCAGGCTCTTCATCTTAGGATTCATCAGTCAGCATCATTCTTCTTGGGATGTATCAGAACAGGACAAAAATAGTGTGCTCTCAGTTTTTGTGCTTCAAGTTAACTTCAGAGATGTGTGGTTTGAACAGATGTGGGAGCTGATTGTCAAAATACGTATATACTTGAAAACTATATTTGTATGAAGAAAAAGAAAACAACATCTACAAATGAACTACTCTCCTGGAATTGTGACCTTCCAAATACAGAATTGGAGCCTGAAAAAATGGGTAGTTCATGCCAAAAGCTGACACTGACAAAATAACTTAGGTAAAGGAGAATGAGCTTCAAGTTCACACTAAGTCCTATACAAGTGTAAGTGGCAATTTTATCTGAAACTGTAAAGGACCATTAAAAACAAAATCAAAGTCAGGATGGATATACCAATAGTCTTTCTCAGATTTCATGCAGCAAGAAAATATGCTGAATATACAGATCCAGGAAAGTAGTTTTTAGTAGTGTGTGGTTTTAGGTTGCTTACTATGTGACCCAAAATAGTCCAATGGACATGGAGTAGTTCAGAGGCTGTAGATTAAAACTAACTGAGTGAAAAAACAGTGCCCAGTCAGTGCGATGGCAGAGCACTTGCATTGTGCAGTAAGTTTTATATACATGCCAACACATGTATCTGGGATCATACACTTTTTCACAAACAATTGATTTCTATTATCACCCAATTGGCACAACTGAATCCAGAGTGTGTCATTCATTTGCCTCATTGGAAGAACATAAACTCCTCAGTCTTTCAAGAAACTTCCCTGATGGCACGTTTGTTCTGCCTTTTGAAGGCTTCATCCCACAACTCAGAAGGTTGCATTTTCCCAATTTAGCAAGGACAAGCTGGAGATCCATGAGAAAATCTGCCCCTACTTCACAGACCCCCAGCTGAAGAATGGCCTCCAGCCACAGGGGAACACTTCCAATGCAGGATGCCCCATAACCAACTGGGAGGAGCCTCACAATCTAACTATGGCATAGAGGGCTCCGTGGGGTGCTGCAACCGAGATCCTGGCACAGCCCTGACAACCAGATGTGGCTCATCGGCAGGCTGGAGAAAAGGCTGAACAGCAGTGCAGTGATTGGGGACACAAACAGCCAAAAAACCACTATGCTGAGGTAGGGGCATGAGGCTGAAGCCAATGGTGTGAATGCTCAATAGAGATGATACAATTGACTGTTATCTTTGTTCCTCTAATTTAGAAAATAAGGGTGCAATTTCCTCCAAAAAGCAGATGGCACAGGATTAGTGGTGGGTTTTCCCTGGTATTCTGTTCACTGTTTAAACATTCAAATTGGAGTACCAATAACTGTTTGCTTAATGATTAGCACTGTAAAGCTCTATTTTTACCTAGGGAAGTATCATTTCAGAAGTCACAGTTCACCAATGAATGCTGAACACCACATTCATGCAGGGTGGCATTTCTCTTAGGATCTACAATTCCAGAGCTGTTACTGGAAAAGCCTTTTTCTCCCGAGTGGCAACTTTTCCACTGAAACATAATTAACAATGTAACGCATCACTGCAGCTCCTCTGCAGCTTCCATTTGCAAATTGCTGCTAATCTCTGTCAGATCCCAGCATTGCTCGCTCCTCAGCTTCCCGTCCTTCTCACTCTGCCTCTCTAAACTCAGAGACACTAGCCTACAGGAAAACACGTGAAGACATTTCCTAAGGAGGTATAAAATGGAGAACAGTCTGCTATGTGCAACACACAAAATAAGCCTGTGTGCCTTCTATACAGTTTATATGCTTATTTTCTTAACAATTTTTGAAACTCCCATACTGACACCAGACATGACCATTCCATTATACTCCCTCCTCAGCTCAAGTTTTTCTCCTCTAAGGATTCACTCCTCTGAACAAACCCAGAACAGTTTCAGCCGCTCCTGGGTTAGATACTGGCTGTGCTGGCACTGTGCAACTGCAGCTCCAACACCACTGAGCTGTTTTTAGCTTCCATGCTGCCTGAGACTGAGCATCTTCCCCCACATCACATCCCATTTAGTGATGAGCCATTCATCCTCAGGCTTTTGAGCCCTACACTCTCTTACAAGATGGAGCCTTAAAAAAGGTCTCCATCAAAAAAGCATGTCTCTATGCATGCTGCTACCAAAGCCTTTGCTCCAAAACATCAGAGGTGTCAACAGAGACACTAGAAAATCAGAATTAGGTCTTAACCTGCACATATTTTGTTCAGCTGTCTAGCCTGACTTGCAGCTCAGACTGGCACAGGAGGAGTGAAGCCAGATTCCCCTGCCAGCATCTGGTTACACATCTGAACAAATATCCACATTTTGGGAAAAGTTTAACTTCAAATGGTAATTATGTCTCACCTATCAATGCGCTCCTGCTTTTTGAAGCATCAGCTGCTGGACTGCCTCATCTGTCAGACACAACTAACCCATCCGCTGCCATCTATGCATCAAATGCAAGTCCCATCAGATGGCAGCTCGGGATGTCAGCCTTGCTTTTCTTCCTCTATGAAATACTGACATTGGAAAGTCTTAACAAGGAAACTGAGATTACGGGAAACATCTTTCGCTCCACAGACGTCAATGCCAACTGTTATCTCTGTTCTCCAGTCTCAACCAGGAATAGAGAAACAAATGCACTTGATCCTACCCTGAACGGTGCCTCTAGAGAAAGGTCTGGACTGTAAATCCCAGCTTTGTGGTGGCTTTAATCAAATGGAACAGCATCAGGAGGAGTGGGGAAGTGGTGGTGGGGAGTGGCTGCACCATCAAAAAATTTAAATTGAACTTTTTTTAATCTGCTTTAACCTCTAATCTTACATATTTTCTCCTAAATTCTGAAAGGTACAGAAATGAGACCAAGATACAGATTTAAATAAAGAAATTACCATTTCCTTTCAATATGTATGCTTAGAAAATTTACACTGTTAAAATATTTATAGTAAGAACTGATCAAGTGATTAAACATACTTTTAAAAGTTCCCTTTTAAAAACAGTACATCTCTGAATCTGCTCCTTCAGCTCCTCGATAGGATAAATCTTTATTTAATTTTGAGCAATAGAACTTCAGGTTCTAGGTTTTAGAGAAACCTAAAGTACAAGCAGCTTTTAAGATCATTATGTTGTTAAGTTTTAATTGGCTTTTTGGTTAGTCAAAATCAAGAGACAGATGTTACTCCATGTGGACTTGCAAAATAGGTCAGCTGGGTAAATTTATCCAGCTTTCTTCTATGGGCTTTAGACACCTCACCAGTTACTACTTCTTTCTAAAGAGGCCTCCAAATCTGTTTGTTCTCTCTTTACATGACATAATCCAACTCTCTACAAAGCCTGGCTTGTTAACCAGTCACTTTATTAACACAGTGAATATACAGTTGGCTGCATCATTATATCCATTCAAGATAGGTATGTTTCTGTAACAACATTCCATTTCCATGGTAAGATGTGTGAATTGATATAGTTTGCTCAAACCAAGAAATTGGCTGTCCTTAAATGTGATTATAGCAAGTAAATTTCCATTTGTAATTATTTTAATATCAGTAAAGGTAAATTAATTAATACCATGAATTAACATTTATTTCTTTTACTCTCTATTTACTACTTCTACTTGCTAGAACAGAAACCACACATTCTGTTGGGAAATTTGAGAAATACATCATACCATTTATTCTGGTTTACTTTGAAGTGCTACTTCCAGCTACCTGTAAATAATGAGGATCTGGAAGTAGAGAAGAACATAAAAGTCAGTCAGCCCATTAGGAAAAGGAACTGCATGGACAGCATGTACACTCTTTTCAAACTGCAATAAAGCTACAAATTCAGAATGGAAAAAGCTAGCATTGCTTTTTCAATAAGTCTTCTTCCTAAAGGCATCATGCTCTTGGCTCTATGCTATACACCTCCCATGTTCAAGTGGAGAGCTCCCAACCACATCAGTAAGAGGATGTTTCCATTAGGAACTGGTTGACATTCATTTTTATTCAGTTCATTTGCTTCCACAATTCTAGCTTTTCCAGCAAACAAATGCAAGTTCAAGAGGAAAGAAAACAAATATACCTCCAACCCTCGCACACTCATCTTCTTACGCTTTTTAAGTTCTCCGAGGCAAACAGCATGCACTTTCAATGACAGTTTCTGAGTAATGATGGGAAGAGCGAGGAGGTGGTTGAAGCACCATTGGCTTCTTAATGCAAACTCTTTTATACTACTCAGGGAACACACGTTCAATCACTGCTTATGAAACAGCTTTGACAAGAGGGAGGGCAGCTTTTTGCTTGATGTTTGTTTAAGTGAAGCTGTAGAACCAAGTGCTTTCATTTCAGTTTTTTTCTTTCACATTTTTTTGTTAAACAGAAGCAACCCACAGTCTTAATAACAGGCTGGTGAGTGGCTGTCTTCTCCAGAGATTTCATTACCATGAGGTTTCACTGCACTCCAGCTCTTCTGAGAGGGCATTCATAGAAAACATAAGGGTACTACAGAATTCCTAATACTTCAGCTTCCCAGCAAGAAAAACAAGCAAGACATATTGGAACAACTCCATTCCCACTGAGCGACCTTTAAAACATCAAAATCACACTACTGCACATGATACCTGCATCCAAGAAAGCAATAGCACCAGCATTTCATTTCTGAACACAGATACCATGTTAGTGCTTTAGCAAAACATGTTTACAGAGATCCCTGCATATTTATGGAACTATATTGTTCTTTGGAGAGAGTTTTCCTTAGGTGAACAAAAGCAGCAGCAAACCAAATTAGACTTGGAGCCTGAAACAGAGCACGTGTAGTACACTTACTTAGAAATTATTTTACAACACTGAATGTAACCATATTTTAAACAGATTATGTGGGCAAGATATTGAAGGCAGGGACTGCAAACCACTCTGCTGTTGTAAGCATCTATTTGTTATTTCTTATTAAAGGCAGTTACTGGCCTTCTTTCACTCTGGGAAAGAAGGGTCCCTCCTCCCTATTACATTTTTCATGCACAGATGGTAACAAGGACAACTTTCCAGAGCTCAGCTTTGAGCTTGGAATGATAGGGTCACAGACAACTCAGGTTGGACGAGAGATCAGGAAGTCCCTGGTCCATCTGTGCTGCGGCAGGCTCAGTGCTGAGGTCAAAGAGGGCTCCTCAAGGCTGTGCTCCCTCGGGAATGGAAACCCCCAGATGGAGTCAGCACAGCCTCCCTGGGTAGCCTGGCCCTGGGGAAAAGCCTTTTCCTTTTGTGCCAGATGGACCAATTTTGCTTGTTCCAGCTGAGACTCCTTATTGCTGTGACTCCCTCTTCTTGAACACCTCCCTGCAGGTACCAGGGGCTGCTAACAGCCCCTGCCAGAGCCATCTTCCCCTAGGCTGAGCCAGCCCCATCCATTAGCCTCTCCTTGAGGGGCAACTGCACCAGACATCACCATCATGCTGCTGATACTCTAGAAAATGGCTCCTTCCTCAGAGCCTATTTTACAGGAAAACAGATAAGGTGAACAGCACTGGCAGCCCCTGTCAGCTCCACAGCATCATCTGACTCCTTGCATCAGGGCTGCAGCTAGGTTCCTGGGTCCAAGCCAAGCTCTGCTACAGGAAGGGTTACAGCTAAACCAGGGTCTCATCTTCCAGCTACAAATTGCTTCTGTAAGAGCATCCTATTCATATTCTGGAAGAAGTGGCAACAGAAACACAGAACTCTGCTCTGCTCCTAAGTTCCAGGGTGGCTTCACTTTTTTGTGGAACTGTTTACAAAGCTAATTCTCCAAATTTTTATTCATACAGCAGCAGAAAAACTCTAGCACTCCCACTATATCCTGGATTTAAATCAAGATGAAGTGCCATAGTGCCTCATTGTATCATTTGCCAAGTCTAACAATGCTATTCACAACTGGCTAAACCCCAAGAAAAGTGAATACTTCAGCTATTAGGCAAACCACATCCTTTTACTTGGTACCACGGAGGAATTCTGGTAACATTTCAAATACTACTTTCAGAACCGATTGCCCAGTCAGAGACAGAATTTCTAGACATCGCTTTCCTGTCTCCTGCTTCCTCTAATCCTCCTATCTAACCAAATCCTATCCACAACAGACAGAAGAGACTTTCCAAGCCCTCTGTATAAATATTTACAAAACAAATCTTACTAACTCTATTTAATGGAAACTCTCTTAATTAAGTATGGTAAAATCCACCTTTGTAGATATAAATTGCTTATGAACAAGGCATACCACATATTGCCCAAGAATTAAAGCTGTGTGTGATGTGGCAGAGGGAGGGTGTAGGCTCACCTTAATGATAATCACTTTGGCACCACACAGCAGGTATGTCACAAAGCACTTTCATTACTTTGTGTGAAATATGTACCAGCTGCCAACGCTTCTGCTTCTGCCTGAGCAAAAGCAAGATACCTTGTAATGAAGTAACTGTAGGTATTGATGGGTGAGGTGCTCAGCTACAGGATACAAATGACACGAGATTCAAAACTAGGCAAAATAAAGGATGTGTCACACCCACACAAAAGGGAATACTTTACCCAGACAGAACACAGAGTTGCATGAGTTTTATTAACGCCTGTCTGGTATCTTGGCTTCAGTCACCAGACATCATACAGAGATGGTGAAATACCACACTTCAGTTGTTTTCTGTGGTGTACATGGAAATACAAGCAGTCATAGAGCTACCACATAAGCTCTCCCTAGGGTATAGTTAACTCTGAGATGTTTCCTAATCAGAGTATGTTATGTCATGGAGGAAATGTACACTTTAATACAATACTGTATGAAAGTATGACAAACTAGCACTTTAAAAGCTCACAAACATACTGAAACTTTCTTCCTCTCCGATTCTCCTCATCCTCTTTTCATTGGTTCCTTTTCTTTCAAGGCCTATCACACAGGTATTGCTAACCATTTTGTATTCGCAACCAATTCAACATACTGTGAAGAGTATCCTAGTGACATTACCCTTCAACAAGTCAGCCTGCTCCATCAGGAATAACAATCCCAAAGGCCAAACCCAGAGATCTGAAGAAGGCATTTGGATTTGTCTTGTAAAAATGGCTTATGTACTCCTTAATACTTGTTTTTATTGACCTGATGGCATCTCCTTACATAAACTGAGTTGCAGGATGTCAATCTGATCCAGGGCTGACTTCAAAGGAGGGATTTTTATTCAAAAAGAGGAAGCTGTAATTACCCAAGAGGTGCTGAATGCTACACATCTTCCAGGGGCATTCCCACAACTCTGCCACTGCATTACTCAACACAGTTACAGGTTACTCAGAAGCCTATGGACAAGCCTGTGGGTTTCCCACAGAATTTGTTAAGCCGGTTTCAAAAGTAATTGAAAACAGCTAAAATAAAAGGCTTCCCATTTGTCCATCAAGGCTTGAAAGCATCATAAATTATTCCACTGTTCTGCATCAGCAGGTGTTTAGATCTGCAAACATGACCAGTGCTGTGTACTACAAACCCACTTCTCCTTCCTCTGGCAGATGGAATATGTGGACAGGATGGGGAAAGTCAACAAAGAGGAAAATAATGCACTGCTATCATTACGTTTGCAGCAAATGCTGCTTAATCTGGATTACAGAAAAAAGTAAGAAGTGTTCCCTGATCTGCAACTGTTTCTCTGGGATCTTCCTAAGGACACCACAGAAAATAGAAGGTATTTAATTAAGAGCTGCCTCCTTTCAGCACAGCCTAGCACAGCCTGCTCCCTCCTCTGGGGTCAGCACAGAAAGATGTGTGCTACATAACAAAGCAAGCACATGCAGAAAAGCTTCTGACATGTATATTCAGTTCCTACCATCCTCTGGCAAGGCACATTAACAGCTCCTGTCCAAATGGCTCAGCCTGGGTGCGCCTGACATGGCTCTACACTCAAAGGCTCCTCAAAGTACAGATCTTCCCATGTGCAGTGCAAACCTGACGCAGCTAGCAGAATCACCACTCTCTTTCTTCACTGACGCTGTGTTTTTAGGCTGTAGTCACGCATGCTGCCTTGGCTGCAGTTAAACCGTGTTAAGGGCTCCTGATCTCAGCCCCACTGCTGGCTTTCCCATCACAGCCCACCCCCTTGGCCTCTGAGCAGGGGCTATGCTCTGCTCTCCACAGGATGTCACTGACCTTCCCCAATCTGACAAGGTAAGGGCATGGGTTTGCACGCCCTGCCTGACCTGTCACAGTGGTACAAGTTGAACACTTCTGCTGGCAGCATTTTAAGGTCTCTTGGCTGCATCTTAACCAAAACAAACTGGGTAGCACCTACGCGTGGTGATGCAACTGCTGGTGAGGAGTAGGGAGTGAGAAACCTCTGTGGGAGCTGCTTCTTAAAACCAGCTGGAAGGCACCAGCCTGGCATGCCTGGTGCCAGCTCTCCAGGGTGCGGGGAGAGCCATGTGGGGCTGCTGGAAGGGCCACATACTTGCAGTGGGGAAGGAAGGATGTTTGCCTCCATCACAGTGCACAGGATGAGGCAGGGCAAGATGTTACATGAGCTCATGTGCCTTGTAATCACAAGCACGGTGCTCTGTCTTTAGTGGGGAATGCAGGCTTTAGTAATACAGAAATGATTTCTAAAAGATGTAGAGCAGAGCTTAGTGCAACTTGAATGCAGACAAATACTTTAAAAGAATTCAACATCATCTGGTAAACACTTTACTAAATTGGTTTCATTTATGTATATGTACACTCACGCCCTGAGAGCAAGTCCAGCTGATACAATTTCTACAATAGGAAAAGCCTAGCAAGTCAGCTTATTGATCTATTAAAGCTTTCTAAAACACAACAGAATGGGGGGAAAAAAAAAACAAACCCAACCCACAAACTCACAACAATTTTATAGGGAGGTAATGAAAGACAGACAAGTATTGTGACGTTATTAATGCTGGAAAGATGAGGAAGGAAAAAATGGGCAATTACCCATAAATATAACTCTTAGCTTTAACTATGTAACAGAACAAGTAATCAGAACAATAACCACCACTTAAAAGTCAATAAAAGCAACATTTATTTATAAAGGTCCTGCTAGATAAACTCACAATACCTTTTCATATTTCTCCTCCATTATCATTCTGTCACGACACAGGGAGAGTGTTACAGCATCCTGCTCAGCAGAGAAAGCAGACAAGGGCGTTTGGATGCAGCCGTAACCAGAAGAAACAGCAGTGGCAGTAGGAAGCAAATTAAAGTCTCATCAAAAACTTGTAAACAATTCAGAGAAATTGACTGTGGAGGAAAGTAGGTTTTATTGTGACCACAGTAACTAAGTGTTTGCACCAAGTCAAGGTAAAGAAAACCAATTACTGTACTATCAGCTATCAACCCTGCATACAGAAGTATTAAATTATGAGCTAGGAAAGCAACAAGTCAGATTTTGAAGTTGAGGAACAGCAGAGTTTATATATATCTCATTATCAGAAACATCTCGGACAAGCAGAGCTTATTTTGGAGTTACTATGGAAAAGAAAATGCATGATCAAAACTTCCAAGATTCTGCACTCCCAAGGAGCAAAGAAACTGAAAATCAGCAACCCTTGAGCAGCAGAACCCAGGGAACTCAGCATCCTACAGAGCACCCACAGGAATTTTCTCATGTCTAATAAGCTGAGTGCTTGCTATAGCTCTTGCCTCAGCAGGGCGTCAATCTCATCTCTCTCATCAACCTGGTCACCACAGTCTTTAGGTTTTTAGGAACTTCCATCACTTTGAAATCTCTACTCTCCTATTTATATCAGTTGAAATTGATCCCAGAGGTAAAAATACTTCAGGGTAATGAGGGGAACTATCAGTCAGACAGCATTACCATTACTATTTCACCTTTATCTCCTTAGGAAACAAGGTTGAAAATAATAGAGTAAGGAGAGAAGAGAAGAAATAACAAACAGAAATGTCACATGGAAAAAACTTTTAAAACCAGAATTAAGTCAAGTACAGAAGACATTATTTCATGGGAGAAAAGGCAGATGTGGAAGCTTTTCATGAACAGATCACCATTCCTGACTTTCTAGGATTTCTGCTAAGCCATAATCTTAGGCTGCAAGGAAAATCTGGATGATCCCTTTGTAAAAATGTAACTACCAGAATCTTAATCCATTCCAACACAGATGTTTGACTGTCCAAATACTTCTACCAGACACAATCACTTGGGTTTACTTCTGTAATTCTCCCTGTTCAGTGCTGGTGGTGATCCCATGGGTCTCAGTGGTCTGTCTGGATGCCACAGAGTGGAACAAATCAAGCCATCAATCAGAGATCTTGTGTCACCTCACTGCTCACAAAGCTGCTTGAAAGAACCAGGAGCACATCAGCAGGGAGCTGTTGCAGTGAATGGAAGCTCTTTGGCCATCAAGATATGGAAAGAGTGCAGAAATTTCCCTCGTTCTTCCCTCAAAGCCAATTAAGTGGGAGCCGTGCCCTGAGAAATGAGCAAGGTCCTGGAGCATCCTCATCAGAAAGAAAAATAAATGAAGCCCAGCAGAAAGCCAAGCACAAGTTTGGGGAACATGATGGGTGTAACACAGAATAAAGTAGACTGGTCTGTGTTCCAGCAGGGTGTATTTCAAAACCAATCTACAGAGCTAAACCTTCACTCTAACGGTAAAGTCACTGCTATTAGAAATTATTTGGGTATTTCTAATGAAGTTCCACCTTATCTTACTTCCGTATAAGTATTTTTTATCAACCACAACGCCACATCTCATAAACATCCTGGCACAAACATTCAAGCTCATATTTCCAAAGGGAATATTAACAATCAAAGAAAAGATCCCACCCCACAACATTCTCATCCCCATGACTTCTTCAACGAGGAAAGGTAAACAAAGTGTCATGGCCTTCCCTTCAGCTGCTTTGGAGGTCTCTGTTCGGACCAAATATTTCAGCCAAACTGCTTTTTCTAACTACAAAAGGTGATGAGGTTATACAGTGCAAGTCAACATGCCCTATTTCCACATTCATCAACCCTAAACACAATGCCCCCAAAGGTGGCTAGGATTTTCTTGAAATCACCAAAATCTCATTGCTTTTCAAAATTCAGACCTTCAGGTACTGGGTACATCTGTACCAGCCAGACAAACAGCATGCTGTACATCATTTTATCTACTGCTCTAGGAATATTTTGAACGCTCTTTCACTTCTTCCTTTGCTAAAAGCACTTGCCTGCTCCCCAGAGTCCACGAATAACTTTGAACAAATGCAGAGGGGCATAATTCATAATGGAATTAAGAAACAATTCTCTGCCAACATTTTGTTGCAATCAGAAAGAAAAATCCCTGCCTTGCGAGTGATCAAAGTACAAGGACACTCCTTGCAATCATGGGAAGATGAAAGTCAATGATGTTATAAAGTCATTTTCTAGGACCATCTTTTGCATCAGCAAACTACACGTTAGTTCTTCATTATGCTGCCCGTGCAACTTTAATTAGAGTTCATGCACAACGGTTACTCTTCAGAAATGTATTTTCATATAACTGCCAGTGTCATTATGTAAATAAAGCTGACTATTTTTACTCCCTAGCCTTCGCGTTCTTGCCACTGATTAATTTGACCACAGAGGTGTAACTGCAGAAAGGAGATGTAGATAAAAATTGCACCTGAAGCACTTCTGATTGCTTCTCTGCCAGAGAAAAAAGTCTGCTTAGTTCTCTTCCTGAAGAGAGGCAGCCTATTTATGGCACCGGTTATCAGTTTCCCTGAGCACTCCCTAAAGGTTAATATCTAACGTTAATGAACGTTAAACCTGCCCCGTCCAACGCCGCGGAAGCACCCAGGTAGGGCAGGGGCACCGACAGCTTACCCCGTCACTTACCCACGGTCACACAGGACACTCGGGAAGCGGTCGGACACCAGACCTCGCTTCCCGGGAGCACCCTCAGCAGCGGCTCATCCCTTCTGTCCCAGCGCACCGCGGCTATACGTTCCTGCCCTAGCTCTCCTCATTCCCTTCCACAAGCAAAGGGCTGTTGCAGAGGCCGGGGTCGCTGCCCGGGGGGGACGCGCACCTTATCGGGACGCTCCGCCTCGCCGCGCACGCACTTCCCGGCACCGCCGCCGGCACCCGGGCCGGGAGACCGAGCCAGCCCCGGCAGTCACGGCCCGGGCGGGAGCGCGCTCCTCCCTGCGCCGCTCCCCTCCGCCCGACCCCCGCCTGCCGCCGCCGCCGCTCTCACCTAGCGCCGGGGGTGCCGCTCCGGCGGCCGGCGCGTCTCTGCCGTCGGTCCGCGCCGCCCCGGGAGCCGTGTCCGTGCCGGGAGGGGGCGGCTGCCGTGCCCGCCCTGCGGCCGCACCGCACCGCGCTGCACCGCCCCCCCGTCGGCGCGCCCGTCCCGGCAGCGAGCGGCGCGGGGGGACCGGGAGCGGGCGGCATGAGGGGACCCCAAACGCTGGCATGGGGCGGCACTCCTCGAAACAGCGAATGTGGACAGGCCCAGATTGTGCCCCCCCCTTGTGACCCCCCCCAGCTTGCGTCTGCAACCAGGAGAGGGGAGCTGTCAGGACCCCCTTCACCTTCAACAAGTGAGAAGGGATGCGCCTCCCGAGAGTCCTTGTCACTTCTAGCTCCGCGAAGGCACAGAGCTGTCCGTCTGCAAACGAGCAGTGGGGAGGCGAGCAGGTCTGGAGTCCAGTCACCCAAAAATAGCGGGAAAGAATACAGCTCTTTCTGTATTGCTCATTTTAGTTACACTTGTGTTTGTTTTCTTTTTTGGCTGCAATCCCTCAAACTGCACCAGCAAAATGATACAGGACATTCTCCCGCTCCTGCAGGACGCAAGCAGCCAGTGTCTGACGAGTTCTGGTGTGAAAACAATGCATAAAGTTGGCACCTAGGTGTAGCCATATGTGACCCTTTTCTGGCTTCAAGCTTTGTTGTACCACACACGGGAGGCCAGGGCACAGGTGCACTCGTCTGTCCTAAGGCTTCTGGCCCCTGGGACATGGAGCTTGGAAAAATACAACCTGGGCCTGAAATTCAGCAGTTTTTGAAGGTTTTTGTTTTCTTTAAAATGATGCCCTGTGAAGAATATTGCAAGTTCCCTATGTTAATCCTTGCATTTCATTTGAAACACAAAACATCTGGCACTGTAGCCGGTGTGTGGGGGCACCAGTACATTCCCTTCAGCTGGATGCATAGGACCGTGCTATACCAAATTGGCTTTGGAAGCTTTTAAAAAGATCCATACATTTTAAGCATTGATTTTTAACATGGGTTGGTTTGGGGTTTTTTTTTTTGGAGATTGTACCAAAAGGACTCTATTTTGTAATGCCTTTAAAGTGTTTTGAAAATCTCACTACAGCCAATCCATACACATCCAAGCCTTCATCCAGCCATTTCCCTAGATCCAGACACAGCCTCATGATAAGGGAACTTTCACAGAGGTTTTCCATTTATACCTGATATGCTGAAAGCTGGATAGATTCAGCTAAAGGGGGTATCACAGGTGGGTTGTTCAGAGCTTACACTGCAAACCATGTCAAGCTTTTTATCATATTTATGATGGCAAATAAAGGCAGTCAGAGGGTTAGAATTCTGTTTCACTTTGAAACTGAAGTGGTATTCCTGAACCTAAAATCACTTGGTTTTACTTTTTACATTTTTCTGGTGTGACCTAGAATACTTAGTATCTATTTTTAGGACTATGTAAGCCATGCTATTACAGTAATCCAATTTACAATGGGAATTTTAAACACCTAATAACCCAGGTGATGGCTTACAATTGGTTCATTATCTTATGTTTTCATTAGGTCTTTCCAAATGTCCTCTGAAAGTGTAAAAGCTGTAGTCTGGAGTCATGCCAACAGTCCCTCTGAAATATTTTTCTTAGAGCATAATTTACTCCATCCCCTTTACTGATTAGTCTCTTTGGCATTTATTTTATTATTTGGGCAGATGGTTTGATTTCTGAAAAACCCTTTATGACTTACTATTTTTAGTATAATGACAAACATAATTGGCAGATGTCCCTCATTATCTTGGTTGTAAGAGGTTCATTCAAAAGAATGAACCTGCAGTTATTCTCCCATAAAACTAGTATTTATACTATGGATTTACATTCAGCTGTTAATTTTTCCAGCAGAAACTGGAATTCAGTGTGCTGATCACCTGCAGTGCTTAGTTTGTGTGAGGACACATCACAGAATTGTAGAATCATAGAATAGTTCGCGTTGGAAAGGACCTTAAGATCATCAAGTTCCAACCCCCCTGCCATAAGCAGGGACACCTCACACTAAACCATGTCATCCAAGGCCCTGTCCAACCTTGCCTTGAACACTGCCAGGGATGGAGCATTCACAACTTCCTTGGGCAACACATTCCAGTGCCTCACCACCCCTACAGTGAGAAACCTCTTCCTTATATCCAATCTAAACTTCCCCTGTTTAGGTTTTAACCCATTACCCCTTGTCCTATCACTACAGTTCCTAATGAAGAGTCCCTCCTCAGCATCCCTACAAGCCCTCTTCAGATACTGGAAGGCTGCTATGAGGTCTCCACGCAGCCTTCTCTTCTCCAGGCTGAACAGCCCCAACTTTCTCAGTCTGTCTTCATACAGGAGGTGCTCCAGTCCCCTGATCATCCTCGTGGTCTCCTCTGGAGTTGTTCCAACAGTTCCATGTCTTTTTTCTGTTGAGGATACCAGAACTGCACACAGTGCTCCAGGTGAGGTCTCACGAGAGCAGAGTAGAGGGGCAGGATCACTTCCTTCGACCTGCTGGTCACGTTCCTTTTGATGCAGCCCAGGATATGGCTGGCTCTCTGGGCTGCGAGTGCACACTGAAGCCGGCTCATGTTCATTTTCTCATCTACCAGCCCTCAGGTCCTTCTCTGCAGGGCTGCTCTGAATCTCTTCTCTGCCCAGCCTGTAGCTGTGCCTGGGATTGCTCCCACCCATGTGTTATAAACCACACCTTGGTGTGATGCCTCCTGTAGCTCAAGAGCAGTCCTCCAGACACCTGCCTCCCTTCAAGTGCCACTCAGGAGTCCCTGTTCCTAACATAACCAGGAGGTGGGCAATCATCTTTGGCTTCCCATGTAGATTTTGTAAAACCAATGTCAAAGCCAGCCCAAGAAAGCCACACAATGAATACTAATTTCTGTCAGTTCTAGCACAGCACTTGCACAGGGAAATGAGAATCTCTGACAAGTCTGACGCTCTCCTTTGGGTGGATGTGTACACAGACACTCATCCAGAAAGGTTTCTGGCTGTTTATGTAGCACAAGTGTCTTGAAACAGATCTGTTTGCTCTGAAGAGCAAAGGATTAATGAATAACGTGCAATTAAAGCCTGCATGGGAGGTAGCAAGTAAGAACATTTCCTGCTCTGCTCCCCTTCCAGAGTTGGTTTCAGGCGCACATTAAGCAGTGCTTGTTTAAACTAACGCCTCTCTTTCTGTTCTGTAGGACAGTGTTCTCATCAGGGCTTTAGAAAGGCAACTACACAATATGCTCCTCAAAGCATACGTGCCAGCCATCCACAAGGTGCCTTAAGAGGCACACACTTGGCAGGCGGCAGTGATGGTAACTGAAAGGCTGGGGATTGATGCTTACAGCCAACCCCTGCTCGGAGGAAAAGGTTTTCTCCTGGGGAGGTTTGTGCCTGAGCCTCCAGAGGCACAAATCTGACACCCTGCCCAATGATCTG
>JBCJKH010015669.1:0-13396 GCA_039877255.1 Loriculus beryllinus
CTGGAAAAGAAGTTGCACAGGGTCTCATTTTGAGACCCTGTTGGTTTTCTTTCTTTAATTATATTGGTGTATTGCATATCAACTTCGAAAAGAAAAACTTTGTCAGCTAGTAAAAGTAGAATTCCTTTTCAGGCAGGTGTTAACTAGAAACTAGTTGTCCTTTTAAGAGGCTTTTTATTTCTATGGGCTGTTGTTAGTGTCGTATCAGAGCTGGCAGACATTGACTAGTGTATTACCCGTATGGAAGTAGCTGTACAGTTCTGTTTGTGGGGCGCTGGAGTTAATGCCAGAGATGGGACTTGGTCTCTTTAGAGAAGTGTAATTACAGGCTTACATTCCTTTTGCATCTGGGAAGAATGAGCATGTTATATGTGCACATGTCTTTCTAGTTGTAGACGTTAGCTTGTTTTAGCTGTAAAAGTGTGCACGTGTGTTGTCTGATGAATGTCTTCTTGCTCAATAGATATCACATCTGGTTCAGAGGAGAACTGTTGAGGTAATCACATTGTGGTTCTTGTCTCTGGCACTGTTTTGGTTTACAGTGTTCTTTATAAGACTTCATTCTCAAAATTGTTGAATTTCTTAACCTTGGGCTTTATTTATTTTATGTCTGTAATAATCTAGATAAGTAGGTTACCAAAGCCCAACAAGTTGCTGCTTGGAAGCAGAGATGTATTAACTGACGCTATGAATGCTCTATGCCTGCCAAAATGTGGGGTGTTAGAGTGTCAGAAAACATGGGGCTCTAGTAAACAGATTTTACTCTGCATTTGGGACTAATCAGGAGCACAGACATGGTTAGTCACTGAACTGTAACTTTATTACTTGAGATGCTCTCCTGTTGCTAAGAAATTTAGTTATGTAGGGATCTGTTTTGAAGGGCAGTTTTCCCTTGTGTGTTTTTATAGGCTTAGCTTAAAAGCTGTTAATACACTGGATGGACAGCCTTTTCCTGAAATGTTGGGAATATTTGCCAATTTCTAATACCTTAAGGTGAAAGTCTAAGAGTGATTTGCATATGCCAGTGATGCAGGTCTCATCATCTCTACTCTGTCCTTGTGCAGCGATAGAGGTGCTATGTCCTGGGTTTTGCTGTCCAGCTTAAGCAGTCAGGTGGTGAACATTAAACCCCTCTTCTTTTGAAGGGCTCGGTTCTGTTTTCTCTCTTCATCATTGTCTAGCTGCTGACAAGGAAGGAAGATGAATTCCTCTTCTCCTGCTTCCCTTGTTGTCGTGGGAATGGATTTCAGTCTCTTGAGTGTTGTCTGCTGGTTAAGAAGGTAGGAACCTTTCTGTTCTCCTCTGATTCATGTGTTCTTTGCTCACACTTGTCTAGGTTAGTTACCTTTTACTAGTAGCAGAGGGATGTCTTGGATATGGGTGTGTCAGTTAGGGAACTGGGTCTCTGAACAGAAGCAAGGTGGTGGAAAATGCATGGGGAAGATGGTCAACAACTGGAAGCGAAGTCTTACTTGTTCTAAGGGTCTGTTTTACTTAAGTATGAATATTTCTTTTGGTTTGAGTAACAAAAGTCATGCTTTTCTTGAGCAGCATGAACAGATATTACAAATTAGGGAGTCTGTGTTGTGGGACTGAAAACTAGATAAATTGGAGTGTTCTCCCTGTAAAGGTATGATAGTCTTTTCTTAGCCTTGATTCTTGTTGCATCTGCCTTGCCACTTCTGACACAAATGCTAAAAACACTGAAGAAATTCTTCTGTAGACTAATATGAGAGAGAATACCTATGAACATTCTTTTGTCTGCCTCTTGAAGAGTTGTCAAAGCTGGTATTGATCTGAAGAACATCGTATCCACTTAGGGAGAGTCATTCAGCAGATGGAGAAACTAAGGAAAATGAAGGGATTTGCCCCGAGTCATACAAGTCTGTACAAGAGATGCTTGTACATGTCTGGAGCATCCTGGCTCTGGAATGGTTTCTTCCTCATCGCTTCTGTGATAGGCTATACTTTGATTGCCACATACAAAGAAAGGAATGCTGATATTGCAAGGCTTGAGGAGGTCTTACTTGGAATAATGTATATGTTGGGCTTTCTTCCAAACTTGCACGTTATTTTAATGGATGAATTTGTTTGTATGGTGCCTTGAAACTTTAAATATGCAAGTCTCTAAGAGTTATGTACTAATATGTAAGAGTGGTTCAGTTCTTGGCTTAATTCTTGTTCTTTTGTGCAGATTCATTTTACTTGTTCTTTCTTTTCTTTTTTTTTTTTTTAATGTGTTATTTGCACCATGATTTGTACCTGTGCATGTTGTCTTTCGGTAACAATTCTAATGAGAATATCTTAGTGTTAGGCCACTTTTATTATAAAACAAAAAATAGTTTTAAAAGTGTGTGATTAATATGATGTTATTATGTTCTTTTGTAATTCCTGTAGGTTTTTTGTTTGGTTAATTACTGAATCAGATGCATGCAACTATATGAAAAGAGCGTTTCTTTGGAGAGCAACCTGTGGAGGAACAGAACTTGGAGCTAATCTTCATTTAACTGCTAAATGTACATGGGCTTCATCTGTGCTCCTTAAGAACCCTGGCAGCACCAAGTGCTCTTTTGGATTGCAGTAATGTAAGCACAGGAGATGGTGATTTCGTTTAGCGCTTTGGTTTTGAACTCTGTGTCTTTGATATGGAGCAAATAAATCATTAAAGAATGAAAGGTACTTAATTACTCTGCTGACACATGACTTACACACTGACTTGAATATAGCATGTGTTGCAGGAGCCAAGAATAGGAAGTGTGCATGAAATTTGTCATGTCAGTGTTGGACATGATATCAGTTCTGTTCCATGTGTGAGGTGCAGGAAAAGAAACTTTTTAAAAAGGAAGAAATAATTGTATCTTTGTGAGCTGCTATCTCTCCAGTACCATGGCCTGTGTCTGTGGAGTCCAGACCTTGGCCTTGAGTTGTTTAGATGAGTAATCACAGGGTACTACCACTTGGCTTTTACTTAGCAAGAGCTCCTGAAAGCAGTGGGAGGTTTATTTGTTCTCAGAATGAGCTATCCAGAAATTCCTTAGGTGCTCTAAAGATACAAGAGAAAGCAGATACTATTATCAGCTGTATTTACTGTTCTAAAAGCAAACTCATGTGCCACATGTAATTTGGTTTAGTCATATAAGTATCTTCAAGTTCCTCCAGTCTTGGTTTGAATTTAATATTACCAGCTTTGTACTCTCTCTGAAATGATTGTCTCCATGAAACAGCTATTGTATTTCTTCCTCAGGACTGAACCAACAGTTCAGTGAAGCTGCTGTTGAATTGTATAGCTGCATTTGTAAGAGGGAGTTTTACTTGAATGTCTTCTGGCTTTAGGTGGTAGATGGGTCCTAATATTTTCATTGTCTGAGACAAAGACTTCCAGACTGGTCCCTTTAATGAATAACTGCCTTGTTCAGAGTTAGTGTTGATGACTGACTGCCTTCAAACACAGTAGGTGTATCAGAGGTTTTAAGTGATTTTGATAATCTTGACTCTGATACTTGGAATCTTGTTGCCATTGCAGCATAGTTGGTTTATTTAAAACAGTCAAGCTGCTTATACCATTTAGAAGTTTCAGTGTCTCTTTGAATCCTCATGTGTCACAGTGTGAAGGTTGAAAGTATTATTACTGAATGAAACTCAAGTGTAAGAGATGTAAAATAATTTAGATAACTGTCTTAATAAAGAGATGTTTTGTATGTGCATTGAAATACTCAAATGTATTCAACATGTACCAGATAGAGCTGTAAGAACTGCCTGGCCTCCTGCACATGCCGAGGAAATATTATTGCCTAAAATATTTAATTCTGTTTATCGGTATAGGCAGGTTGAATCTCAGTGTTTTGCTCTTAATTTATTGGTCTCTCATTGTTCGTTTGCCAGATGGGTCTGTATCTGCTCCTTTGGTGTCCTCAGAATTTAAATGAAGACAAATATTTGCAGACAGCTAAAAATGAGGTGAAATAATGAAAATTGTTACACTGATTGCCTCAAATAATAACACAATATATCTTTAACAACCAATTCCAGCCAGTTAATCCAGTTTTAATCATGCTTGTGTATGAAAAACTGTCAGTGAGTTCAGTAGTGATTACTCTTGGATATGAAGGTGTGTCAGGCTCTCTAGACTCTTTGTAGCAGTGGAGAGGGACATGTTTCATCTAGATAATGTGTTATGTGTATGGTATCTTAGAAATACAGTAAAGCAGAGACTCTTGCAGGACAACTGCTTCAGTCTGGGATGCTTGTACATGATAAATTGCTTTGTTCATCTCTGCATGGTCTGGTGACTGTTCTGTTTCTGCTGCAATAGAAGGTGGCACATCTCCAAGGTGCCATGGAGCTTGCCATTTTGGCCAGGCTGGGCACCTCACGCTTTGCCTTGTTTCTCTGCCATGGTGGTTTTGTGGTATTGAGTGGGCAAGTTATTCCTGTGTGAGGTTAGAATCGGTTCTCTGACTTTCTGTGCTTTGAATTCTTATGCTTGTGTATTTAAATAGCAATGTAAATTCTAATACTAAAGAAAACTAAAGACAAATTACAGAGCAGAGTTGAAGAAAAAGTTGTGTTACATTTATTTTGATGGGTGATAACATTCTATGTGACAGTAGAGTTTACTTCGAGAAAAGTGCTGATACATATTAGGTATATAATGTATCTGTACCCAGTGATTTAACCATTCTGTAACTCTTATTTCGATACTTGTTTATTATATTAAAATCAAGGTATCAAGGTGTGTTTTGGTTGGTTGTTTTTTTGTTTGATTTTGTTTTATTTTTAAATAAATGGTTGTGTGCATTAAAAATGCTTAGCAAATGCCTTTTAGAGCTGACTTTGTGAATGAAGCCTGGTGGCTTGTGACTTGTTGCCAAACTTTACAGAAATTTCTTAACTTTCAGTTTCTGTTAGTATAGAAAATGGACCTGTTTAATACTCCATATTCTGTTACGACATGCTTGTGGTAGGCTTGTTCATCTTACATATTTTATCTTTGAGAAGGATGTTGCCTGATGGGAGGGAAGAGAGCAGAGGCTTTACAGAGAGTAGGCTTTTCAGAGTTGAGGCAGCTTGTTGAAGTCTTGAAGTATATAAGCTTTACTTGGGTTAAAGCTTCATAATACAAATACTAGTACCTGGTTGCATCACTGATTTCTGTGGGTTTTGGTTAGGATTGCATGGTTTACCAGTTGATCTAATGATTATAAAATGGCTAAAAACAACAAATGTTTGTGCATTTGACATCTCTATTCTCTCCCTTGAAATGTAACCGTTTCTTTCTTTCCCAGTGAATTTTGTTTTTTCCAGTTTGATACCTGCCCCTGTCTTGTGCATTGGTGTTTCTAAGTAAAAAAAATTCACAAAAATCTGTAGCAGACCTTAGTCCGTCCTTCCCAGAGCATGGTAATTTGGAGTGTCTTGGCTTCCCAGAGAAGCTGTGGCTGCCTCATCCCTGGCAGTGTTTGGAGCCAGATTGGATGGGGCTCAGAGCAACCTGGTCTAGTGGAAGGTGTCCCTGCCCATGGCAAGGGGTTGGAACTGGATGAGCTTTTAAGGTTCCTTCCAACTCAAACCATTCTGTGATTCCCAAAGTAGTCTCAGGTACTTAGCTCAAAGCTTTTTGCAGAGTTGGACTGCAGTTGGTGCTAGGAGAAATCAAGTGTGAGAAGGCCTGCAGGGCTGCAGACCAGTGATCAGGTAAAGGTGCTCTGTCACGTCTCATTGATATTATTTTTACAGAGCTGCTTTCAGAATAGATGCTGGTTTGAAGACAGCCCTGTTCCTTGTCTAAACTAGCCCTGATATTCAGATTGTCACACAGTGGGAATTTGTGTGGGCAGTGGGAAAAGCAACAGTGGTATGTCCCCTTGGAATGCATTGTCTGCATGCTTAAAATAAAGTGGAGGAATATTGAAATCCAGAATGCATGTGTGTAGAAATGGATTATTTTAAAATTAGGGAGCTGTTTCTGCTCTTGCCTTGGGAAGTGCTGAGCTCCTGAGTTTGCAGGCAACATCTGCCAACTGCTCTTTTACTGCGTCTCAACCTTGTGTTTGTGACTGAGACATGGAATATGCTTTACTAAAAACATACAGAAAAGTGTATATAAATGATATACATATACACACACATTCACAATATTATATGCTTAGTGCATCTTCTTAAGCAGAGGAGCTGCAGAAATGCGGAGTTGTGGTCAGTGGCTTCCTTGCCCTGTGGAGCTTTTGCCAGAAGCTGAGTGGTTGAGCAAAGATTCTTCCTGAGGCTTGAAAACTGCGTTGTAAATTTCGATTGATGTGTTGCTTCTCAATAGTCAAGTGGAGTTTGGAATCTGATTTAACACTTGCAAATGTGTGAGTTCTGTGTGGCTTTGAAAGGTTTCGCTGAAGAAGAACTTTGAAGAACTGAATAGTGTTGTCCAGGCAGAACTGAAGTATTTTTTTGTGTAAGCTATCTATTTAGTCTGTCACTCCCATGAATGTGCCTGCAGTACAACATCTGTCCTGATAATAGAAGACAGTGCCTCTGTGGAGGAAGGGCTTCCTCTGTTGCAGGAGGGAGGGAGTTTCTGCTGAGTTTAAGTACTGTGCAATTATCCTGATAGGGTGCCAATGAACATACGGAGTTATGGCAGTGTAGTAGGGCATCAGGAGGAAAGAAATTGAGCAGCAGGATGGCAGAGGAGGCTGTGTGGCACAATAGTCTATCAGGATCATGGAAGTTCTCCCTGAGCTCAGAGAACGTGCTGTTTATTGTACACTTCGTGAAGATGGGATCAAAACTGAACTGCAGGAAGTAGGTCTTGGCATAGGTTCCTCTGCAACTGTGGCAGGAAGAAGTTTACTCAGAATTCCTGGTGAAATAGCACATCAATGTGGTACTTAGTGCTTACTGAGAAAGAGCCTTTCCCAGTGCTCTCTACGGAAGTGCATGTGGGTGTTAAGAGATGTTTTTTGTGAGATCATGCTTTTCTAGTAGAGGACTACTTTCCCCATTTTCTTCGTAACTGTCCTGCTCTTTTGGACACTGGCTTTGGTGTCTTGGCACCTTGTAAAGCTGTTGAGGTCAGAGGTTTTATTTTTTTCCAGCAAAGAGTATGAGCTTAAAGCATTTAATGAGGACTTCCTGCTGTACCCTGTCTGCAGGACTTTGAGAGGGACTGGTCTAACTGCATTTTGCATGGATTCATAGTCCATAAAATGGTTCATCCCTGTGCATTGGACTTCCAAATTGTAGTGCTCAGAGGCTATGTGATTTTGGGGGGTGTTGAGCTTGTGAAGGAGGGTGACTCTGCCTGCAGGTCAGCCTGATTGTAGGAGATGATTGAGATATCTCAATGACTTCTGGCTCTAGAATTAACAGTGAGTAGATGTGTATGAAGTGATCCAGGCGTCGTGTGGTGTACAGTAAGAGAGCAGAAAAAGTACTGCTGAAGGCAGAGGTTTATTCAGAACACAGATGAGAACACCTGAATTCTTGTTGTATGTTAGATGATCTAAAATGCAGGAAAAGCCATATGTATTATAACTATTGTCATATGGATGGATAGCTATCTTCTTGTAAAAGGAGAGCGGGAGGGGAAGGTTAGCAGCATACTTGTGGGTAGATGGTTCACTTAGAAGTAATTTTACATTTGGACCACTTAATCCAGCTTTGTGGAGAGAGGGACACAAGTTTATCTCCCTGCCCAGGCTGAGAGCCGAACTTGCAAACTTTGAATTAGAAATAAGCTATCTTTGAGGTTATTGAGCTTCATTAAAAACAACTTTACACAGTTATTGTGAAGCCAGTTCTGGGACTGTGCTGTAATAGCACAGTCTCAGAACTGTTATGTTGGCCGTACAGCCATTCCCAGGGCTCACAGCTCTAAGGGTTAATTTTGTACAAAACTCCCCTTTTTTCGTTCTTTTTTCTTTTTCTTTTTTTTTTTTTTTCCCTTAATGCAGGATGGTGCTTAGTTGTTGAGGAAGCTACTAAATATCAAACTATCCAGATTGTGTAGGTAGGTAAAAACAACTAGTATCTGTTGCTTCCCACATCTATTTCTTCATTTCAGGTTTCTGAAATGTACAGGAAAACTGCATGTAAGGGCCATACCTGAAAATATGCTTTGATGTAACAATCAGCTTTCTAAAAGCTTTCCTTGGGTATGTGTTTCTGTCTAAGTGGAAATAGATGTTAAAACTCAGCAGCTCTGTAGCATGTATTTGTAGAGAAGCTTTTATGCCTTGCTGGTTTTGAGAGTGGCTGTAGTAGCTACTGTTCTTGATTCAGCATTGACAGGTGTGGGTAGTGGTTATTGCATGTTACTGTACAGCTAAAACCGTTTTGCTAATGAAGTTAGGTTGTTTGGCTGAGATAGGAGTATGTAGTCGAGTATTTCACCAATTGGAGCAAACTGCAAAAGACTGTAAGAGATTCAGTCCCTATGGGTCTCCTGTGGCTGAACCACAGACAGCACCTGAGCCCCGCACAGCCACTTCCTCACTCTGTTTGCTGGGATGGGAAGAGAATCAAAAGGGCAGAAGTGAGAAAACTTGTGGGCTGAGATACAGTTTAACAGGCAAAGCAAAATCTGTACAAGCAAGCAAAGCCAAATACAGGATTAACTGTGAATTAGTGTTCAATTGTCTCCAGAAAAGCAGGGCTCTGTCACACGTAACAGTTACCTGGGAAGACAAATGCCATCATGCTGAATGTCCTCCCCTTCATTCTTCTGAGGTGGAAACAACATCCTGTTAGCATTCTGTGGCAAGGTCTGACAGTAACAGGACTGAGTCTTGGTTGTGAGGCACATTAAAGTGGATTTTCATTGGACCCACAGTTAGCTGCAGCAAGGCTGTGGAGTGTTCTGTTTGTGTGGGCCAGTACAGCGTGGCAAAGTGCAGCATGCTGTCATGCAAAACAAGGCTTCTCTGTACATCTGCTCTGCATACAAGTCTCTTCAGAGCTGCAGTCAGCCCCATGTTCAGGTCAGGAGTACTAACTATGTTAGAGTCCTAGTCACTTCTGTAGTTTCTCAATTTACGTTTGATTTCTTGAGGATGTGAAATGAAGGAGAAAACATGGCACTGTGGTGCCTGTGGTTGGTAGCCTTGTGTTCTGTTGTCTTGAATATGTAAGTTCAAGGGCTTGCTACACTATCCCTGCAGATAGCAATGTTATTAATAAGAGCTTTCCTGAATATCCTGAACCAGGACACAATTTTTGCCAACCATGTCCTGGGCCTTATCAAAAGGAACATGACCAACATGTAGAAGGAGGTGATCCTGCCACTCTGCTCTGCTCCCATGAGACCCCACTTGGAATATTATGTGCAGTTCTGGTGTCCTCAACATAAGAAGGACTTGGAGCTGTTGGAGTAAGTCCGGAGGAGGCCACGAGGATGATCAGGGGCTGGAGCACCTCCTATATGAAGACCGGCTGAGAAAGTTGGGGCTGTTCAGCCTGGAGAAGTTGCATGGAGACCTCGGAGCAGCCTTCCAGTATCTGAAGGGGATCTACAAGGATGCCAGAGAGGGACTCTCCGTCATGGGCTATAGTGATATGACAAAGGGTGATGGATTTAAACTGAAATAGGCAAATTCAGGTTAGGTATAAGGACGAAGTTCTTTACTGTGAGGGTGGTGAGGCACTAGCACAGGTTGCCCAAAGAAGTTTTAAATGCTCCATCCCTATCAGTGTTTTAAGGCCGGGTTGGACAGAGCCTTGGGTGATATGGTGTAGTGTGAGGTGTCTGTGGCCGTGGCAGTTTGGAACTAAATGATCTTAAGCTCCTTTTCAAGCAAAACCATTCTATGATTCTGTGAATATGCACAGCACTGATTATTGCAGTGCTTTCAGTGAGAATTTGAACATAAGAAACAACTGAAAAGGTTAAAAATTCAATTGTTCAGGTTTTTGCTAGATTAAGATTTCCAGAGCAGTGGTGACTATTAATTTTCTTGTAACTATAAATACAGTTGCTGAACTTTTGTTCACAGTTATGCCACTTGACTCTTTAATGAAAGGATTTTTATAGAGGTGATATTTGCAAATGAAACCGTTCAAGGTCACCTATCTCCCTCTTGGCAAAATGGGGAATTGGCCAGCTTTTGTGGCTTTTGCAGAGTTCAAGTATTGGTTAAGATTGCCACCTAATGGCAAGGAAAGTAGTTGGCTGAGTATTTAGATGTTTTTCACTACTTACTATTGATTGCTTTTACCCAGTCATGTCTGCTCTGGTTACATAAAAAATACTAACCAGTTTTCAGGGAAACTTGAAATCCAGCTTTTTCTTCTTCTTCTCCTCCTAGTCATAGAATTTTAAGGCTATTAAACCGATTAAAAAGACAGGAAGTCATTTTTGTCTTCTCATCATTAGACTTCTGTGCTTTACCCAAGTACTGCTTTACATTTTAGGTCAGGTATTGGTGCTTTAAAACATCTCCTCTTAAAGAGAGGTTAGTGCAGAAAAAAATCTTCCTTTGATGAAGGCCTTGACATAAAATTCCCCAGGCTGGTATTACGGGAGTGTATAAGATCATTTCAGCTCCAACTGGAGTTTGGCATTAGAGCTTGAGTAACTTAAGTGCCCATATCCTCTTAATGTTTTGGGGAGGCTCTATATAAACTTGGTTAAGTCTAGCAGTTCTGCAGAATTTAGGGTGTTGTATTAAAATTGTCAGTGGTTCTGTTTTGGAGAGCATAGCATTTCGCTTGGCTAAATGAGCAATTAAGTTAAAAAACAATTAAATATTTAATCTTCAAGAAAAGTTCCTAATAAAATTTAGCTTCTTCAGTTGTAAATTATGTGCATGTTTGTTCAAGCACATGAGACTTGCCAGATTATACTTAGTCTATACTTAATCTTCTGTTTGCAGATTACATCAGGAAATATGAAGCATGTGCATTTCACTTGGCTACCTCATGAGGGAAGTTAATAATTCTAATTTACATAATTCTGGCCTGATCGTGACCCTGAGCATTTGAACCAGTTGGAAGTTCCCATGGTAATAGTTGGTTTACAGCAGCCATTTAAGAGAAAGTATTGTTTGGAAGTATAGACTCTGCCATAGGGTGGATATCTTAAACCTGTGGCAAAGATGTGCCTGAGAACTGGAGGAGATGGGAATGACATCTGCTGGAGGCCTCCAGCATTAGTTAAAGCTAACAGGAGATGGATAAAACTTGCGAGTGGTGTTTTTTTCCCTTTAGTTTACCTGTTTGGAAGTACTTTCTGTGTGTAATTCCTGCCTGCATGATTTTTCTGTACTAGTGAAGAGAAGAAGAAAAGCTTCATACTGGGAAACTGGGAGGTGGGCTCAAGTACATGGCTCACAGTTGCTGCTGCTGCTGTGCTAAGAAGGCTTTTGGTGGGTCTGGTTGGAGGAAAACAATTAACTGTGTTGAAGATGGGTTTGAATAAAAACCCTGCTTGGGAGTTGTTTGCTTGAACCATCACTGATTGCAGGGAGGTTCTACCTGTCTTGAGGCTATGCTAAGAAGTTGCATGACATTTTTGGTGTCTTTCTGGAGTTCCTGTTTTCTTAGTTTTTTCATTTCTGTATTGTAAAACATAGGTTCAGAGAAATAATATTAACCTTTATCAAGTATTGGGAGATGTAGTAATTTTGAAGATCTGGAGATTGCCTTCACTTTGAGGTTTCTGGATGACTGTAAGTGCTTCAGGGTTGATACTTGAATACATAGAGCTCACACTAGACTTTATAAATTTATTTGAATTTGAAAATGCTTTTAGAAGATTTTTGTTCAATGTGCTAACAAAATAGCAAAATTCTTATGCGTTTGTGGTGTGGTTTTCCTCTCCCTCCTCTCCCCCCCCCACAATACTTGATCTGTGTGAAATGGATTGAAGCAGCAGATTTTTGTAATTTCTGAAGTCCTTGTTACTCCTTGCTCCATGACTGGTGTAGACTTTCTTATTCACTTCTTAGTGTGTAGTGATGTTGGCTAGAGGAATAACAGAAACCTGGGTAACTTCATTTGTTTGTAATCGTTTTTTTTCTAGGTGGCTTCTCAACTGTGTTTCTGGTACGTACCCACGGTGGGATACGTTATGCGCTAAAACGAATGTATGTTAATAGTGTGCTGGATCTCAACATCTGTAAGAGGGAAATTACAATTATGGTAAGAAGCTCATTATTTGTAACTGGAGAATGTATTAATTTGCAATGTATACACCAAACCCCTCTTCAGTAACAGTGGGTTTTAGACCACCTTCTCTTTTGACTTTACAGTCCTGATATTGAACTTTTAGTTTCAGAAACTAATGCAGAGTTCAAGGTTAGTTACAAAATTAATGCTGCTGTCTATTTGGTCAGTACATCTGGTTCCCAGGCAAAAGAAATTCCTTGCAGTTCTGCAGGCATCACTTAAATTCTCAAGGCCTCTGTGTGCCACAGCTTCATTAACTGAGAAAATCTGTTATATTGCCTTCTGTCAGATACTAGGAAGAGTGTTTGTCTTCATCTCTGTCTGTTTCTAGTTTATACATGTTCTAATCATAGCAGTACCTATGTAGTTACCTGATTGAAGAAGTACTTCTAGGTTTAGCCTCAAGTTACCTTGTAGGCAGGAACTCTATAATACAGATGGCAGCGCTTAAATAGTCAGATGTGAAATAAACATGGTTTAATTCCACACTTAAAATGGCTTGGAAAACATGCTGGGTTGTTCTTTTTTTTTTCCCCTGGGGACAGCTTCAGTTGTTTGTGTGTACTAAATTCTAATCATTCAGGCTGCAAAAGTTGTGCATTCTTTTAATAACTGTGAGAAACTTTATCACTTCAGCTTAGGATGGGCACGAGTAGCTTGCTTCTTGTGTATCTCCTACATACCAAGGTTGTAGCTATTACTACTTGCCAACGCTGACTTAGAATGGAGTCATTGAGATATTTTTGCACTGTCCAACAAGAAACACCTAAATGTTCATTTCTGAATAATGATTGTGTTGAGCTTATGTTCTGGGTTTGTGGTGGTACTTCAGGAGTACTGGATGTGGGGCAGAGGCTAACAACTGGAAATCATAAAGGGTTGTCTAAAAACCTGTACTGTCTTTTATTTGTTTATGCTTTTCCATGCTCAGGTTTAATGTGTATTTTATTTTTCAGAAAGAGTTGTCTGGGCACAAGAATATTGTGAGTTATTTGGACTGTGCTGTTAACTCCATAAGTGACAATGTTTGGGAGGTGCTCATTCTAATGGAATACTGTCGAGGTAAGTGTCAACTCCTTTGTTTTTAGAGTAGATGCAGGGAAAATGGTTGCATTGATCACCTGGGATTTATATGTAGAATTGTTCCCATAATACCAGACCTTGAACATTTGTGTCTCAAAGCTGGAATCCAGCTAGTTCTTTGTGTTGCATTCTTACTTAGACACATAGCTGTTGAAAGATC
>JBCJKH010015670.1:0-27516 GCA_039877255.1 Loriculus beryllinus
CAGGCTGCTGCTGGACACCTGGGCTCCGTAGCCCCTGTCGCCTGCCACGTTGCTGCTCCATAGCTGGTGGAGGTATTCCTCTGCCTCCTCGGGTATGGCCATCTCCTCCCCACCACCCTGGTAGGTGACAAGGCAGGAGCTCCGCTTCGCAGCATCCCTGCTGCGCTCCACAGAGATGGTGCTCTCGGTGATGTCAGGCTCAGCGATGTCATCTCCACACCCCGTCAAGGAATCGAAGCTCTTCAGGGACGCGGCATCTCCGAGGATGAGGCTCAGCAGGTCCCCAGAGTTGAGGCAGGGGGGGTCACTGTCCATGAAGTCGGGATGAAAAGCCAGCAGCATGTTACCGTGGTCAAACTCCACACACACAACAGCGTCAGCCTCTGGTTTTGTATCCAGAGCATCCCTCTTCCCTGGCACTGTCCCCGTGTCACACTCAGAGCTGCCCTCAGCAGTGGTCAGGCAGCCGGGCTCGGCCTCCCCACCGTTATCAGCCGTGCCCATGGAGTGCTCATCCTCTGGACCCCCTGGGCAGGCTGTGACAGGAGGGACCGGTGCCAGTCCCATTCCCTCTGCAGCACCTTGGCTCTCCACTGTCCCTCCAGGAGCTCTGCTGGCCTCCTCCGTGTCCCCGCTATAGTCGGGCAGCTCGGCTTTCTCACACTCGGCCACCTTGCTCTTGCGGTGACGCCGGATGCTGCTAAAAAACCCTTTCAGGCCTTTTTTGGGTCTGGGAAAAGAGGATTTATCTCCACTGAGCTTTTTCTCACAGCCCTCCACGCTCCCGGGTGGCGAGCCATCCTGCTGGCCAAAATCAAACCTGGCATCTACAGCAACGTGAGCGCTTTGGGAGCTCGGCAAAGGGCTGGGATGCGGGTCCCTGCTCCCCTCCGCAGGGCTTTCCAGCTGCGCCACACCACCTTTGTCATAAGCAGCACTGCTGAGCCCGTCGTGGGTCTTACATTTACTGAGGCCCTTCTTGGAGTTTGCCTTGCCCTGGCCTTTGCTCCTGCCCCCGAAGAAGCTGGGCAGTGTGCAGATGCTCCTCTTCCCTCCAAACAGCTTGAACGCCGTCTTCTTCAGCTTCCCGGGCGCCGGCTGCGGCTCTGCGGCTGCAGTGGAGGTACTGCCCTGCTCAGGGAGCTGGTCCCTGCTCTCCTCTCGCTGCTGGTCACCAGCACAGGCCACCGACTGTGTCCTGGTCTGGGCAGGCTCCTCCGTGCAGCCCATTTCCATGGCGGCTGCCTGGTTTGGGTGAATCTAGCTGGAAAGGGTGACTTTGGGAGCGGAGTTCTCTTGTGGGAGCGGAGATCGAGGCATCACAGCTGAACTAAAGCAAAGAGAAAGGGGAGAGATGTGAGAGGAGGGCAGCGGATGGTGCAAAGCCAGAGATGAAGAGCTTGGTCACCAGCTGCAACCAGAGCTGCAAATGCTTCCAAAAGCCATTCAGCTCCTTCCATTCCTTAAAACGGGCATGGAAACATCACGCTGCTCAAATGCACCAGCTCACAACTGCAGGAAAACCATTCCCACTGCCCAGGGACAAGCAGGTCTCATCCCTGAGCCACCTCCCTCCAAGCCCTTTGGCTTCCCGGCGGTTTTGCCATCAGGTTCAGGTACCAGCCACCGCTGAGCTGTCAAACACAGGCTAGGACAGGGACTAACACCCGCCAAACCCCATCCCAGCCCTCCCAGACCTAGTGCCAAGCTACAGGGAGCATTCCGATGGGGACCCAGCCAGGACGCAGCTCACGCTGAGCACGTGCCCAGGAGGAAAGCTGCTCTAACGCACTTGTTAGCTTTTTTAAGAGGATTGCAGCTGTTTTCCAAACCATCTCTCCAACGAGAAGGAATAGCATCCAAAGCACCCGCCCTGATCAGATTATCCCAGGAGCAGAGAGGGAGGTTTTAAATCTGATCCCGGATTGATGTTGGTAACGTGAGAACTAAAATAATAACGTTTCTTTTGCCAACCTGAGGCTGGAGGCAGTAAATACGTTAAAAGGCCGGGTTGGACGGGGCTTGGAGCACTCTGCTCTAGTGGAAGGTGTCCCTGCCCATGGCAAGGGGCTGGAACTGGATGGGCTTTAAGGTCCCTTCCAACCCAAACCAGTCTGGGATTCTATGAGACTGAGTAGAGCAGTGACACCAGTCTCAAAGTGAGGAACACAATTAGTCCTTGCAGATTTCCATCAGCTTTCTGACACTCCGTACTGAAAACTATGGCACATGGTAACATTTTTCTATTACCTTTTTGGTTTATTCATCTCAGCAGATATTACTATTGATACTAACATTATTCACACAAAATTACGGCTTATAAATTAAATATTAAAAATAACTAAGTGATTCGCTGAGCAGTTTTGTTTGTACTCATATGCTTTGTTTTTATCTCTGCAATTGCTCCTGGAGCCCCCTTCAGAAAAACCATCTGCTTTACAGCAGTGGCCTTTTACTTTTTTTAAAAAGGGGGACAAGTAAGACAAAAGCCCAAGAATACTCCTGCATTTTCTGTTCTGATTAATTAAGAGTGTGAATAACCACCTAGGATCAGCAAGACACTGAGTCTTTCCACACTAAAAGCAGGCAGCAAAGCAACAGAGCATCAAGGATCCCAGAGCATTTCACTAATACTCCCTAATGGCACTGCAAGAAGAATCAAGAGGTCCCTTTTCAAATATTTTGACTCTTTGGAGATCCAGTCTCCAAGCCACTTGTGGCTAGACTGCTATTCCAACTGCAGGGCAGTGCCACTGCCATACTTCTGTTTCCTGCTCATCTGATTATTCACTCATAGCTACCTCCTTGCTCAAAACACCAGATCCTGAGCTTCCAGGAGCTGGGACCAGCTTTGTGTATATCAGCCACTCAACAGTCGAATGTAGCCAGGCTTTAGACATTCCTCAACACCAGAGATGACAATATTGATCATTTTTCCTACTGCCTACATGTGATGGTAACAGTTGCATTAGAACTATGTATGTACAGTAGACAGACTGACCTTTAGTCTTTCCAAGGTCTTCACAAACAGGCATGTACACTGGGATGTGAGGCTCTTGCAAAATCAGTTTCACTGGACTAGAATTGGACATCTACAAAAGAAATCAATGCATCCTGGATAGACTTGTTTTAGTTTCACTGTCTTTACTGATTTATGCTGAGGCATTTCACCTTTACAGTGATACTGTTCCATTTACTCCCAAATCTCATTTTTGTCTTATTTAATGGCCATCTCAAGCAATTCCTTTTTGTATTTCTCACCTAATTCATACTTGACCTTTTCCAGATTTCCTTCCTTACAGCAATAAGCATACTTCAAAAGGTTTAGCAATCAAAGCAAATAAGCTCCCAGGAGATTTTCCTGTGTTCCTAAACTTAGTTTCATTTACTCGAGCCTAATAAAGGGAGCATCCAATATCCCAGACAAAGCTTCTTTCTCAATGGCATTCTCCATCATACAATTAGGAGAACTTGTCAAAACCAAACAAGTCACTGCCTGTACCTGGTATCCAGAACTTCCCTACTGAGGCCCACAGGTACCCCTTTCTCCTTCCAGCTTCTCAACTCTAAGTTGAAAGTCAAAGCACAGTTTCGTGTTGACAGGGTGTTTCTGTGCTCTACAGTAAGAGTTCTTATCAAACACAGTTAAGAAGCAGGTGTCATGCACATACCAGACATGTAAGATATGACAAAATCACTGAAGCAAAGAAAATTCAGAAAATCAGAGATCAAATACAGTTCTTTAGTTCACAATATAGCTACATATATATACCCAGTGGGATTCAGCAGTTCGGTGGTAACACGTAGCAAGATCCTACCATTATTTAATTAGAGCACACCTGCACAGCCAAAATACCACCACTGTGACCCACAACAGATAACATGCTGCAAGGGGCAGGAATAGAATATGGGTGCAGAATACTGCTGACCCCTTTGCAGCAAGTCTATTATTCAACAGATGCAAATAACTACTGAAATACAATAGCATTTCTGTGCTCACCATTGAGAAATGTGAGACAGTCAAATGCTTTCAGGCAATGGGATCTTACTTTGGTGGTCTTTGAACTTACTTTAGAGCTTAGGTTCTTGCAAGGAATAGCTTGCTCTCAAAAGTCAGCTACAGCCCAGTAATGAGAACAACTATCTATAGGAACACGTTAATCATCTTTAATTCCAGCACTACAAAGAAAGTGCCTGTTTCCTAGGTTACAGGGTTCATATCTGTATATGATATACCACAAACACAACAGTCCATTACAAGCAAGCTGTTGCCTCATTCAAAGCCCCGATTGTCAACAACAGAGTATTTCAGTTCATCTATCACTGCAGAGCTACTAAAGAAACCTGAATACATTGCATGCCATCTTTTCTGCCTTCCATCAGTTATAGCAACAGAAATTAAAAGGCATTTTCTTATCATAAATGAGGCTCAATGCATTAATTTTACAGGATTCTTGAAGACAGAAGCCAAACCTACAGAGAGCCTGAGCAAGAAAAAAAAAATCATCTGCCAGAAAATATACAGCAAGGACTGAAAACTAGAAAAGGAATGAGTGCTGATTAAACAGCAAGGCAGAGCTGCTGAAGAGTTAACAAAGCTAAAGCCACGTAAAAGTAATCAAACTAAGTCCAGATGAGTGCTGCACACCTCAGTGGAGCCCAACAGCTGGTGTTCTAGCCCACAGTCAGATATTCTATAAAACTGTCCTCACATGAATAAGTATGTGCAATAGCTGTCTCTCACACAGAGCAGGCATGAAATCCTGAAATACCACACTAACAAAATGCAAACAGAGGAGCCTGAGGGCTTTGAGGACTGAATTCCACTTGCCTTGCTGTTTGTGGATGCTTTCACTGGGGCTTACCGTGGTCATCAGCTCTTGACTAGTTTTCCCTTTCAACGAACAACAGATCTTGCATTGCTGTTTTGGGATGATACCACATCACATTGCAGGCACAGGCAGAAAAAACTAGAGTGATCTAGGCTGAGGGTCTGATTCCAGCTTCACAATTTGGCATGCCTGGCCATGAATGTGGAATCAATGGCTATCAAACAGTTCTGGACAAGGGTCAGGGATCTGAGTGGATAATTCAGTCATGAATTCTTGAGAGAGCAGAAACTCCACCTCCTACCATACAGGCAGTGTGTTAAAACACGAACAATCCTGGTCTTCTAAAACAAGGGTTACCATGGCATGAGCTTCTCTGAACTGGAAGTTGAACATACTAAAGACATTCAAATAACTTCATTAAGGTAGCTGAAGATTCTTAATCAAAAGCATGTTCCAAAAATCACTGTTTCCATTTCCAGACCTTTCCACCCCAACACATGATTCCTGTGAGCACTACTTGTAAGACTGTTGTCATTTGTAGCTATTTATAACAAAATCCTTTAAGATCTTTTCACACTTGGACATGTTGCTACAGTATGCTTTGAGATTTTAAGTTACAGGATTGTCTCCTGATCTCAATTCTCCAGGCTGTAAAGCCACTTCCATCTGCTGCAGTGAAGAGTGATAAGGGCCCCCCCAGAGGTGTTGTAGTAAGTCATCATAAGGGGAAATTTTTAGCTGATACCTGTTGTTGCATCCAGGACAGTACATATGACTACTTAATGCACAGAATAGAGATTACACAATATGATTGATATTTCTCAACACTAATCATCCAAGACTGTTTGCATTCCAAAGGTTACAAGACCCAACTCATCTTCAAAATTTTAGAAGCCATAAAAAATAATGCCCCAGTATACCACACACGACAGTATATGCCTCAACTAAGTTACTTGCTTCAAGCAGGCTTCTATACATGTCAGCTAGCAATTTTCTTTCTCCTTGCCCAGTACTCCACCCAGTTAAAACTAAAGCAGAGACACAAAAGAAATAATATATCTTATCATTTCATGCATGAAGACATAAAAGGTCTCTGGGGATGTCTGTGGCTCTCTCAGTCAAAAGCATACTTAGCAGTACGAACGTACCACCTTTTTACTGCATTCAGACACTGTGCAAGGAAAACACTCCTGAAGAGCAGTACTTCAAGAAAAAAAATGGAAGGTTTCTGCACTTGTTTTCACAGAAAGGAATTAAAATGTTACAAAGTATGAAGGAGCACCAGGAAAAGAAGAAAGCTGAGACACAACACCACAGTTCTTCAAAAAAGATTGTCCACGACACCTTTAGAAGTCATACTAACTGAAGAGCAGAAGCAGATTTATTCCTGAAGTTATAATTTATTTTATTCTTCCTCCATCATTTTTAACACTCTCGCATGACTTAAGAGTAGAAATATGGTCACAGTCTTCCCTTTCACATTGTGGCCTGATCCAGTCAAAAGAAATAAGTATGAAGAGGTTACAGAGATCAGTTTTTCAGGTGCTAAATACTTTTGGATTACAATTCAGGCTGCGAGACAGATTGTCAGATGGGTGACTACTTCCTTTACATGTGAACAGAAACTAAATTGCTGGAGTGAAAACTGAACTGCAGCTTTTGCACATTTTATGGCAATTATGCTTAAGTAATCTAGCTTGAAAAAGTCACAAAAACAAAATACTACATACACACTATGGCTGCAGATACATACTCATGTATGAACCATCTGTACATGTGGTTTTAGATCCTATGTAAAGCAAAAATTCAGTGGAGTAACTGTATACAAGGAAGTCTTTCAGGAGCTCCTTCCCAATCTATGTCAAGTTTGGCTCACAGAGAACTTGACCTTTGGTGGAAAACTCCTCACAGCTTGAGCGGGAGAGATTTCTCACAGACTTTGAAGGCTACAGTACAAAGCACTTGGACTGAAACCACAGTTAATGACAACAGATCCCTACCAGCTCCTTCTCAGCTATTCAAAGAAAAAGAATTTGAATCAAAGAATAGTTTGGGTTGGAAAGGACCCTAAGCTCATCTAAAAGCCCCTGCCATCATAGAGGATGCCTCACCCTAAACCATGTCACCCAAGCCTCTGTCCAATCTGGCCTTGAACTCTGCCAGAGATGGAGTATTTACCACTTCCTTCCTTGGTCCTCTCTCAACATACGATTCAGCAACAAAACTCTCAGAAGTGGTGGCTTGGTGACATACTCAAAAAGTGAGGTCAACAGCCTTGTGAAGACATCATTAAAAAGGATTGTGGGAACAAAGAGCAATCAGACGGTTTTAGAGAATCTTATGTCCTCCAAACCTACGCATGAGCAAGACAAACAGAGCTCTCAATTAAGTATTCATTTTCAAAGAAAACAGTATTTCATTGGGGCTTCCTAATGTAAAATTATCAAGTTATAGAAAACTTGTAATATTACACAAAAATCTGCCATGATTAAATAACAGACCAAGGAAAGAAAAACCACCTGAGGACATAATACTGATTTTACTGCTGACATCAGAGACTGGGGCAAAATTCCAAGTGCAGCTTGCTCAGAGCTACTACAGATGAACAGATGAGCTTCCAATATCTTCCTTTCTATTATGGCTCTCAATTTAGTTACTTAAGCTGTGCATAACCAACTGACTATGAATTCTGTAAATATAGGTTTATGTACTTTGTATTTCACCTATAACAGATATGCGTCCCTAGAAGATGCTTACTGTGCTTGTTATTTTCTCTAAGACCCTTCACTTCTATAGAAAAGGAGAAAATACTTACCTAGGAGGATGAGGAGCATTTGCATTACACACAGAACTGGTGGCAGATTAAGGCTTCATGCATATATTTAATAGAAAGTCTTAGAGAAACACTCTCTCACTGGTACATTGTCTGCTAAACAACTGCTTGAAGTACTGGCCCTCTCAATACAGTCCTACGGATGGTTGTCAAATGTATAATGTTGTAGTGAATTCGGTATCATTTCAAAAAAGATGTGGCACCTAAAAAAAACATGCCTGGCACAAGAAAACAGGGTATTCTCTAAAAAAATTTTACTTACTTGGTATCTACTTCTTTAACATTGTGACTAGCTGCCATGTAGTTGGATTTCCCGCATAAAATTAACTCCATCTTTTGTGCACTGAGCACAGAGAAAGAAAGAGGTGAGAAGCACTTTCATTTCATCACCAGGCAAACAGGGAAAAGCTACATTAGAAAGATGATTACAAAGACCACAGGCACAATGTGAACCTATACTAATATTTCAAAAAAAATCTGCTTTAATTTTCCTCATTAAACCCAACGCAATTTAGTGCAGTTTAATTCCATCCATAATCCAAATAGCTGGGAAAACTTTTTATAGTATCTTTTTAATGGCCCATGTAACCTAATTTTTTTCTTGTATCTGCATTCACTCCCTTTCAGTGTTCTGTATTGTCAGTTGAAGTTGTTCTTTATAAGCAGAGTCCTACAGTCTCGTTTTTATATTTAATAATTTTAATGTGCAACACTGTTATCTTAAAAGAACCAGCTTTGATGCACCCAGTACATTCTCCTTTCTAATTCTGCTTTTCCCATATGGCTTTTCTTTTCAGTACAGCCTCTTAATTATTTGTACCTGTATCAGTATGTACACACATATACCTGTATCTACTCACAGTGTATGTTTCCACTCCACCATGGGAAGACAGGAGCAGATGATTCTGAATTGATTCTTGGTCTTTCAGTCACTTTTCCCACTGTTCATTCTCATTATTTTCTTTCCTTACACATCCTGTTCAACCTCTGCTTCTGCAGAAACCTCTTCCCTTTTCTCATTTTCTCTCATTCATTGTCCCCACTGCTGGACTGCTCCAACAACTACTATCAGAGCTCCTCAAGGAGATAGATGGTCATTAGGTCTGCTTCAGTCTGCACAACTGTTCAGTGCTTGGCAGTGGGTTTATAGGGTACAAGAGCAGCTGTCTCAACACACAGCACTAATACAGAGGCTACAAGGGACAGCTGCTACATTATGCAAGGAACTGCTACTGGTTAGGATACTGGAATATTAATCATGGTCTAAGTGAGCTTAGAAAAAAGTGGATAAACTCAGTTCAAACCTTCCCCTCCTCCCCCAGTAACTGAACGTGTCTTTCCAGAAGATGCCACACATACTATTAGATCCACATTTCTGAAGCACACTGAGTCAAGGACACAAGCCAATCACTGAAGGCTGATCTGGCTTTTATCAGTCTCTGGTCATGCAGACAGCACTGCCATCGCACTGTGGGACCATGAGATCTGCTCATTTCTGCAGAGACCTCTGAGCGAGGCACACCACAGACTTATTTCCTTGAGCTATGCTCTCTTAATGCCTCCCCACAACGGCAGCACAGAAGTCAAACAATACTTTGGAAGCAACACAAAAATAGCATTTTTCAATTCAAACAAACCAGCTGGCTGTCTGAAGGGCAGATGATAAAAGCATGTGATGAGGCGAGGAGATGAGAAGAATTATCTTCTTGGACCTTTTATTCTGAAGTAATAATTTTTCCTGTCTCCCCCTTCAGAATCAAAATAGCTGCACAGTTTAGACGGCAATTGCTCTCAGGAGTTCAAAAAACCAGTGAACAAACCACCATTAATCTCAGTACCTCTCATTTGTTATTAAGATAACACTGAAGTTCCTGGAATTGGCATATTATATCATAGTGTAGAGTCCTGAGCACATTAGCATCAAAATAGCATTGGCTTTTTCTGCCTCTTTTAAACATCACTCAGACTGAAATTAAATGAAGCTTGTAACTACTGGTCAGAGCCACAAGCCTGAGAAATGCTTAGAAAAAGGAACTGGTGTTCACCAGGCACTCACAAACTTTCCACAGCTTCCCAGAAACAGTGTTGATCTTTATTTAAAAACTCTTCTTCATAGCAAGGAGAAGTATCTATTTCAGACATATGTACAGTTACAGTTAACCGGTTTGTGTCTGAAGAGCCCTATAGAAAGAAGCCTTGTTTCAACAGTTAGTGCTATCTCACTGCATTAACATGCACAGGGAAACAATCAGCAACCTCACCAAAGGTTCTTTTATTTTTCCCCCATTTGCTCTCATTTCGGTGTTTCCTGAAAAGCCTTCCTGCTTCATTTAAAAGTAATGGAAAAAACAAAAGCAGAGATCAGCAGAAGGCTTAGAATCCAGATGTTCAAGGGATTGCTTCAGTAGATCATCATTAAACACTGCAAGAAAGTCTTGCTCAGCCTAATGGGCAAGGGACCAGGGAGCTTCAAGAGGAAAAGGAGTAAGTGAACGGCTGAACTCTCCTCATCACAAGGACTGAACCCAGCAACTCCACAGTTCAAGACAGCAGCCACTGACTGTGCCAAGAGACAATGGCCATTAACTACTGGCCTTGTTCAAACTCCTACTGGCAGGCAACAAGTAGCTTTAAGAGAAAGGCAATGAGCTACACACTGTGCCTCAGAGGTCACCAAACATACATTGAATGTATTTATCAACTGCATGTCCTATACTGTGCGCATACACATTATAAATATTTGACACTTGCTCTTCAAAGGCATTCTGTGACTTATTTCCTTACTCCTTTTCTACAAACCATGAACAGACATAACAGACAGCTAGCAAACATTGTCAGTACGGAAGTAACACCAAACCTGGGGTCTATAAATGCACACTGAAGCTCTTCTGTAGTATTTGAGCTAAGCATCTAGAAGACTTTCCAAACTTCTTTCAGTGAAATCTTTTCAATGCTACTGGGCTAATCTGGGAATGAAAGCCGAGCTCTGCAACAGACCACTTCTAGCACATTCTTTACTTAACAGTTCACTGCACCAAAAGTTTGCAGGTAATTGGCTTGCTACATTAGCAATTACCTTCTTGGGTACAGCTGAGTATACCTTCTTATGTAATTAAACCTGTTGAGTTAAAGAGACTAATCTAAGTCATTATAAAATAATGTAAGATCAGAACCTCTTCAACTTGCATTTAACCTGGTTTTGTAGACTGAGGTTTCCAATCAGATCTTAATTTCTGACTCTGGACTTTATCCTTAATCTTAAGTGCCAATAGTTAAATACATTTCACTTGAAAAAGATGTATGAACAAAGCCTCCTTCATTGCTTGGTACTTTATTAAAGACACAAGAGGGAATTTCTCTAACACGCAACTAAGGGAGAAGAAAGACAACTTCAAAAACATCATCAGCCTACTTCCAGACAGTGAACCATACAGATGAAGACTCAGGTGTAAGGAAACTGTTTTTACTGATATTCTACCAAGCCTACCATATAAACAAGATATGAAGTACTGCCTGTGCAAGACATAATCAAGAGACTGAGCAAGAGACATTTCAAATTTAGGCTCATATAATTAAATCCAGACTTGCGTATCTGTGATCCCTGCCTCCGTCTGTCTCACTAAACACATCTCTGAAATCACAATCAACATGTAAAATTTGTGGCAATCAGGCAACTATACTTAAGATAGACAACACAGAATCCTTCTAAGAAACCACTTCAAATACCTTCTGTCAGCCAAATCAGTGACACCAGCAGGAAGATACTTTGGAGTGGACAAGTAGGAAGGAAGCCGAAGTGCAATTTGAAAGGTGACCCTGAAAATCCCTCTTCAGCCCATACAAGTAGAACTAGCTCTTCTGTCTCTTCTTGCATCATGCTTCATTCCCCAAGAAGTCCAACTCCAAAGCACTCGCCCATCCACACACATGACATGAACCATTTGACTTACCATGGCAGAGTCCATGAGCTCGGAGATCTACTGCATTCCTAAAAGGGAGCAAGAAATGAAATATGTGTAAGTGCACCGCAACAAAAAGTTTGCTCATAAATTTTAATAATGTCATTAAAATTATTAATTAGTTCCAAACATTAAGCAACCTGATCATAGTTGAAGATGTCCTTGCTCACTGCAGGGGGTTGGACTAGATGACCTTCAAAGGTCCCTTCCAACCCAAACTATTCCATCATTCAGGTTAATTGCACTAGATCTCTCTCATTTCCATGAGTAGTTACAAAAGGAGATTTCTAGACCAAGGTGGCATATAAAAATTGATCTTTAACATTTAAAAACAGTAGCAATGATATTGCCCTACTTTTTGAAGCCAAATTCACATCCCTGTCACAAGACAAGAAAAAACATAACGGCCTCAACCCTGCTTCTGAAGCCCTGGATATGAGCCAGTATTCACAGAGCTGATACAAGCTGTCAGCCCCACCAGTATCAGTGGATCTCTGCCAGTTTGTGTCAGCTATGATCTGTTCCAGTATCCTTGCTATTTTGTGTTAGGGATTTTATTGTTTACCTCTATGGTATCTAATAGAGGTCACTGCTGAACACACAAAAAAACATTAAGAGTCTAAATGCAGCCCTTGTGTTTGTTGCTCCCAGCCCTAATGGTGCTGCAATTTCCACCTAAAGAATCAAGCCACTCTAACCAGCAAAAAAAAAAAAAGCCTAGTTCCCTGTATTTACCGCTATCAGGCATTTTAGCATAGTCCAACATCACTGGTGTTGGTTTAGATCACATCAGCAAGGATCAATCCTCTCCAGCAATAAGCAAGAATCTAGTTGGCAAAAGTCTAGTACATGGACAGTTTTCCAGATCTGATGACAATCTGCCATGCTATCTACTTAAAATGTCCTAAACCAGTCCTCGACTGAGCAAAGCACTTCAAACATCATGATTATTCTAAGGTGTCTTTTCACACACAAAGCCACTCTGGGGCATTTTGAGGAAATACTCCCTCTTTAGAAAAGATTACTTAAGCCCAAAATCCACTACAGAGATGTGTCAGCAATGCAGGGAAACTTTCGCTTGGACAGGCCCACGAATTTGTAAGTGAAATAATTTTTCTTTCCTTCTTCCCTAAACATGCCAGCTCCTCTTACTCATAAAACCTCAGGGGAGAAGGGGAGAAAACGGGAAAAAAAAAGCCAAGTCAGATGAGCTCTTCACCTTTTCCTGATGAAGACAAGCACTTCATAAATTCAAGACCTTCTGTAGACCCATCTTCTTCCCAGAATTATTCATTGCAGTTAATCACATACAAAGATCCCTTAATACATTTAGAAAACCTATGTCATTTATATGTGATAATACTATCATTAGTTTTAGTAACTAAAGAGAATCTCCTCAAAATTTGTCTATCAGGGAAGCAGTATCTTCTGAAGATGAGGCAAGTGTGCAGCATCTTGAGGCTGGGGTTCTCCAGCTCTGGTATGTGCTACACGCAGAAGTATCTTTTCTGGCTTTGAATCAATGAACATTTAATTCCCTCCAGTTCCTACACCAGAAGAGGCAAAACCAAACACAATCTGTCTTGCCCAGAGAAGCTGTGGCTGCCCCATTCCTGTCAGTGTTCAAGGCCAGCCTGGACAGGGCTTGGAGCAACCTGGTCTAGTAGAAGGCATTCCTGCCCATGGGAGGAGGTTGGAACTGAATGAGTTTTAAGGTCCCTTCCAACCCTAACTATTTTATGAAAATTAAGAAGTTGTCCACAGCTACACACACTTCACTGACTGACCCATACGGGATTGCCTCCCCTGCAGTTATCAACAATGGCCCATCACACAAGTGTGAATTCAGACCCAGATCAAAAGGTAACCTGTATGGAAGCTGAAATACTCTGACATGAAACCACCCCCTAAATTACACTTAGAACTTCCTCTCTTAACACCCCAGATAATGCTGCCCCACTGACCAATCATTTCAGTGGGGCCAATTAAAAAAGAAAATAAAACCATAAAATTTTAGGTTTCAAGTTCAAAGTCTTTGCCCAGTCTTCCAAGAACATTTCAGAGCCCTCCAACACGCGCAAGGGTAAAAAGAAATCATTTTAAAACCTCTTTCAGACAGGCTTTGGCATTTTAATGCAAGTTTGACTGCATTGACTTCACTCTCAGAAACAAAATTACCTTGGTGACTGAAAAAAAGGAGGAAGGGAGAATACATATTCTAGGTGGCACAGCATTTAATCTGTAGTGTACTATAGCATACACTGTACACCATACACAGGAACTGGTGAAGTGAAAATGAAAGTCAAGGCTACTCAGGAAGGAACCTTCTAAGTGATGGAAACTAAAAGGCACCATTTGTTCATTCTCATTTCATAACCAATTTTTCATGAGCCCAGTGGAAGGGACCAGCAGAACAAATATTCTATAGCATTACATGCAAAAGTGTGGAGTCACTATCCCTGGAGGTATTTAAAAGACATGTAGATGTGGTGGCCCTGGCAGCCCTGGTGGAACAGCGGCACTTGAGGACCCTAAAGGTCCTTTCCAACCTAAACAATTCCATGACTCTATGAAAAGCATATGATAAATGTTTCTCAAGAGTCAGTATTACATCCAATGTATATTGTTTGCTGGCTTATTTATGCACGCCTTGCTTTGAGACAGCACGTCTAATTTAACATTCACCTTTAGGAGAACATCCAGAAAATACAGTGTATTTTCTGCTGCTCTGAGCACTCCCTCAGGGAGCCTTAATGGCAGCATCTGCATAGTCTTTGGCACAGACCGCATCTGGGAAACTTCGATGGCACAGAACCACTGTTGCACTTGCTGCTGCTGTGAATGAGGAAAACAATGTAATAGGATTAAATTACATGTATTAGGCCCCAAAAGCTGGCGACTAATCTGCTGCAAACTACACTTCCTGACAAAATTACCTTGCAAAACACCCTAGTTATGACAGCTTACAGTCCAGATCCGCCACACAATCAGTGTACAGGATGTTTTCTCACAACCCTACGCAGTATTTCTGAAGGCCTTCTCCAGGGCTGATTGCTCTTATGGCAACTGCACTTTGAAACTCTGACTGGTTCACAGCAAAGCCTGTGTGTGAGGTCTGAACACCCAGAACACCCAAGGTCTTAAGTAACATGGTCCCTCAGCCACAAAGTAGGTAATTTTCCCCATTCAAAAGCCCTTAGAGAACAGAAAATTAAATTAGAATTACAGTTAACCTGCACAGGACTTCCATCAACCTCCCCCAGTTTCTCAGCATTTCCATATTGGGAGTCAAGTTTTGGTTTGGGGTTGCGAACCTTTTCCCAGGATATTTTGGTTCCACTTAGATACTAGTTCAGACTTCTATTTTGGTGAAGCTTTGGCCAAGCCCTAAAAAAAAACTAGTTTGAGATCTTTGACTCTATGACTCACATACGCACCAGACCAGATTCAGACCCAGCTGAGCACTGTCTGTCCCTCCGCACCGCCAGCTATGCAGTACAAAATAAGTACTTTGTATTCATTTAGAACTAAACTGGAAAATGAGAGGATTCCCATCATTTTCCTTCCACTTAATTTAATTGCACTGAGTAGATCTGTGATGTTTGCTAGACCAAGTACTCACTTTCAGCTCCCTGCACCTTAGCCTTAGAATGAGAGCTGCATTTTAACACCAAAGTATTCCCCAGTCTGAACAGAATCACAATTATTTACATGTGGGGATTTTTTTCCCCACTCAATTCATACATCTACACTGTTACTAAAAGCCTTACCACGTAAAAATAAACCACATTTGTCCATCTGCAAGTCCACAGCACTGAGATGCAGAGATATAAGCAGGTTATATCTGTTTCTGCTCATATCCTCAGCTGAACTCTGTTGGGCTTACCCAGCAACCAAACCTACCCATGTCATTTCAGACATAGCATTCCCAGGCTTATGGTAGCAGAGAAGACAGTCTGGTCATTCCTGCTAGTACTTACTCTTCCTGCAATAAGAAAGACATTTCGAGGTGATGATTTAAGGTGTTAGTCTGATATGTTAGTATGCAGTATGACGGGTACATCATATCCATCATGGGGATAAGTCCTTTGCAGGAACAAAACTATTAGGGACCTGTTCTGACCACTGACTCCACTGGAAATAGCAAGTCCAAGAAGAATATTTATCAGATCAAATATTCAGGTTTTGCCTTCACACCCAAAGCAATGTTTTCAAACAGGCACCCAAGCCATGGACATCTGCTCTGACCATCCATCCCTGGCAATGCTCAAGGTAGGACTGGACAACGCTTGGAGTGACCTGATCTAATGGAAGGTGTCCCTGCCCATGGCAGGGGGTTGGATCTGGATAAACTTTAAGGTCCCTTCCAACAAGAACTAGTTTGGGACTCGATGCTTTCCTGAAAGGTAGAAAGCATCACTAGAAAAATAAGGCCTGACTTGCGATTTATCTGCAGAGATGGTTATTCTGTGTTGACTGACAACCTTCGCTATTGACACAGCAGTGGGCACACACTTGCCTGTTTTCAGGAGCCCATCTCAGCAGTACAAAGATGCCCTGCACTCTCCTTCACATCCATTCAACAGTGCACAAATACTAAGGCAGTCCTGAGGGAATGGTTGGACTTGATGATCTTAAATCTTTCCCAATCTAGTTCACTCTCCAATTGCTAAATTAAACCATCTGGCCACTGGCCAAGAGCAGTGAGACCAGCTCAGAGGTTCTCACCTAGCTATGGTGGATCACGTCTACCTGGCAACTTCCACACACAGCTTATTTTTAATATAGAAAAATTCTTATTCTGAAGACATGCACACAAAACGTTTGCAATTTGCAGATGCATGTTGAGTGTCTCCCTTAGAAATTTATGCCATGATAAAATATAGTTGGTGCCTACTGTCAAGAAAGACAGAGAAAAACAGATGTTATTCTCCACAGTGTAAGCAAATACAGATTTTCCAGACTGTCGCTGAAAGAAATTTTTGAACAACCTCTATATCCATGAAAAACTTCATCATATCCCATCACTGTCACTGGAGATGACAATTAAGAGCTAACTATATGAGCAAGCATCCAGCACTTGATTTACTACATAATTTAAAATGTTACAGCTAAGATCTTCATTACATGATTTTTAAAGAGAAGACTCGCTCAAGATGACTGATTTTGTTCAGAAAATTAGAATCACAAAATCACAGACAGGTTTGGGTTGGAAAGGACCTTAAAGCTCATCCAGTTCCAACCCCCTGTCACAGGCAGGGACACCTTCCACTAGACCAGGTCACCCCAAGCCCCATCCACTGCCAGGGATGGGTCAGCCACAGCTTCTCTGGGCAGCCTGTGCCAGTGCCTCACCACCCTCACAGGGAAGAATTTCTGCCTAATATTTAATCTAAATCTCCCTTATGTCAGTTTAAAGCCATTCCCCCTTCTCCTGTCCCTACAGGCCCTTGTCAAAAGGCCCTCTCCAGATTTCTTGTTGGCACCTTAAGGCACTGGCAGATGTGTCCCCTTAAAGGGCCTTCTCTTCTCCAGGCTGAACAAGCCCAGCTCTCTCAGCCTGTCTTCAGAGCATCTCCATGTCTCTCTTTCCTTGTTGTCCCAGAGCTGGACACAGGACTGCAGGTGGGGTTTTGTAAATACTTCTCAAAATCTATTTTAGCATTTGATAAAATACATTAAAGTGAAGGAAAAGCAAAGTCCTGAAATAAATTCAAGTTGAAGTCAGCTTCCTTCACTAGCTGCCACTTTCAAATGAAATCAGTCTCTGCAGGGATTACCAGCAGCACAAACACCAGGCATCCACCCACGTTGCACATTCAGCTGCTATAAAAAAAAAAAGAAAGCTTAGATGACCCCCTAACCTATTTTAAAATCTTTAACAATGCTTTTAAAAATACAGCAACTATTTCTTAACAATGGGGATTAAAACCTATTCTTATACTAAAACACATTCAAAGCAGACTTTACAATAACTTTGTCAGAAGAGGGGCAGATTAGATTCAAGGTGGGGACCAAACTCTGAAACTCATTTTACCCAGAACCTCTAGACCCTGAGTCCGGACCTAGGATTTCAAATACTTTGCCCATAAAGCTCACTGACATCATACCGAGATAATAAAAGCTTTAGGGAATGCCCCATCCCTGGCAGCGTTCAAAGCCAGGTGGAAGGGGGCTTGGAGCAGCCTGGTCTAGTGGAAGGTGTCATCACCCATGGCAGGGGCTTGGAACTGGATGACATTAAGGTACCTTCCAACACAAACCATTCCACAATTTAATGATTTTAAATGCTACAAACCACTCAATGAAGGCAATGGGGCCACATAAAATCAGGTCAGTCAGAACTGAATCTTTCTCAACCCTATCACCAAGGCTTACAACAAAACTGAGCAGTTTTTGGTAGTGTCTGTTTTCTACCATTGGACCATGCAGCCTTGCTCAAAGCCTCCTCCTAATTGAATAAAAAACATCTGCAGAAAAAGAGAAATCTGACAGCAGTTGTCCAACCCCACAAAAGAATTTGACTGTGAGAAGGAAAGCTGAACAGAGAAATAAAATGCTGTAAAAACACAAGGCAAGCAATCAAAATAAACAGGGAGCCTAGACAGTAAATTCACAAAATGGGAACCTTCCAAAGCATAAACTATTCCACTGCTTTCAGCTTTCAGCAGTGTGCTCACAGTAATGCCTTTCCTGCTCAGGTCAGAGACCTAAGCAATCTTCTTTGTTTGCAGGACCTGTCCCATACAGTGGAACCACACAATGCGCTGAAAGCTCATTGCTCTCACTGTAAACAAAGCATCAGTGGAGGTCAACAGGAATCTCAATGAGAAACAAATGCTCTGGTGATGAGACAGCTGCTGCAGGATCATACCATTCAGCCAGTGCCACAGGGGAAAGAAGGTAAATGCTTTCCATCTCACTTCTTCTGTGTGTCTTATCTTCAGCTATGGGCGACTATGGAAAATGTAATTTGAAGCATGTCAAAGCAGGAAAAATTCAATTTTACACCAACAGAGTAATTAATTCTGAAAAGTAAGCTTAACTAAGTCAAACTGCACATTAGAAAATCAGCCCTCATCTGCTGTCACTTAGAACATGACTACAGCAATACGAGAAAGTAATAAATTTGTCTCGATAAGACAATTATTTCCTTGTTTTAGGAACAGAAACTATGTACAACTCAAAATCACTCCATGCTTGCATGCATACCACCATGCTCATGTTGGTGGGTGTTATACAATCTCTTAGAACTGGGCTTTTTCTCATTCTTCCCTGTGAGGATGGTGAGACACTGGCAGAGGTTGTCTAGAGAAGCTGTGGCTGCTCCATGCCTAGCAGTGCCCAAGGCCAGGTTGGACAGGGCTTGAAGCAACCTGGTACAGTGGAAGGTGACCCTGCCTGTGGCAGGGGGGTGGAACTAAAAGCACTTTAAAGGTGTCTTCCAACCCAAACCAGTCTGTGATTCTATGAAGCCTAAATGTATGTGCCAACTTGTATCAGTCAAGGAGCCAGACAGTTCCAACAGTTGGTCTGATTCTCTGCAGTTCAACAGAGGTCAAAATAATAAAACCAATTTATGTCACTTGAAACCCGGGGTTCACAATGCTATCTCTGCAGCCTACACAGTGCTATAAAAGCAGAGCAGGGCCAACAGAGATCAAGCAAAGATCAATAGATCTTTCCCTGGCATAGAATCAGCTAGGTTGGAAAAGACCTTTTAGATCAAGTACCTCCAGCACTGTCAAGTCCACCACTAAACCATTTACACATGCTTTGCAGCACTAAAAAGCTTATTTGTCTCAGCTGTGACCTGTTATTAATACAGCTGAAAACCTACTGTCATAAACCTTTGCTTTAGTCTGCTGCCTCTTTGTCACTTCGTCCATCACTTACAGATTAGCAGCTAACTACATACACAATTCAGCTCCATTTGTGAACAGAATACGACTTACGATGTGGCTATCATGTGACCTGTTTCAGAGGCAGGAGAAATTCTGCACAATGACAACCTGCAACTCAGAAAACTCCTGAACATGACATTCAAAGTTTCATGGTCTGAAACCCTGGTCTCAGTCATGATTAGTATCTACCATGTGCTTAGCATGTGCATACAGAAATGACCTAATTAAGAGACGCCTACTAGGTGCATAATAAACTTATCAATAGCCAATGATAGTATGATACAATTCAGCAAAACAATGGATTTGAGCAGCTCCATTCTTTATATTGCCATGTACTTGCTCATCTCTAGTAACATTTCCAACCCATGGCACAGCCTAAAAGAAGTTCTCTGATTGACAAACCCATGCCCTACAACAGCCAGCTTTGGTCAGAGTATCAACAGTGATTCAGGATCCTCAGAGCCCCTTAAATATTGGCAGTGGCCAACAACAGAAGGCAAGCACTCTGGAAATCAATAGTTCACTACATTAATTCCCAGCCCATCTTTTACTAGCCTCAAAAGTATGTACATGCAAACTTGAGTAGCCTCAATTTTGTGTCTATATTCAAAAGTAATGGTGCTTCTGTGTGCACACAGCCCTCAAGTAATGCCTACATCTGTGATAGGAAAGCTAGAGACACCTACCTCTACACATTAGTAGAGGCCCCACGCTGCTTCAGGAGTTTCCACCATAACCATTCTAACAATATATACATAGAATCACAGAATCAGCCAGGTTGAAAAAAAACCTTCAAGACCATCAAGTCGAACTGCAGCCCTAGGCAAGGCCACCACTAAACCATGTCATAGGGGCTCATTTACACAGTTACAGCTGTGAACACTTCCAGAGACAGTGCCTCCACCACTTGACATTAAATTTCTGTTTACATATCCTGTCAGTTGCCTGCTAATTATTTTAACTGGCTAATGAAGCTGAGTCACAATAGGCCAGATTCTTTCATTCTTAATATTTTCCTAGTACTTTATTTATTTGAAAGGCCTGTCAGTGTAGAGGGGGAAATGCATAAAGAGGATGTCAGAAATGGACTCTGTATGTTTGCAAGGAATTGAGATAAATCTCTGCAGACTACTTCATTTGATGCCTCCCAGGGTTTTTGTGTATGATAGCACACAAATGGAAACGTTCGCAGTGCAGGAAGAAAAAGAAGCACTAGAAGCATAATAAATGTGACAAAAAGTGGTTACTTGTTCACTTGCAGAAGGGCAAAGAGGACAAAAGCTTAAGGGAGAAGCACAGCAACAGCAATTCAATACATTTTCTCCTACACACACACAAAGCACAGTAACCAAAACCAAGCAAAACACATAAACAGGAGCCTTCCCAGGTGACAACACACGTTTCATTTTCTCTTAGCTTTTAGATTCCAGCTGTTATAAAGTTTTCTTAACTTTCTATGCATACCAGTATGCATGTGCTCCTTATCTTTCACGTACAAATCACATCCCACTCAAAAACGAAGCAAATGCTCTCACACTCAGGAGCCCAGTACTAGCTGTCTTACAGAGGTCGAACATTTTAGACAGGACTGCCTGTCTTCTCTTTTCACAGCTCACAGGGACTCTTGTTTTCAAGTTAAGCATCCAAAAACTAAGGAATGCAAGATTACTACTGCGTATCATCCAGCTGGTCTCAGACACCTATTATCACGGGACTGAATCAGTCTAGTAATGCCTATTTCTTCCCAACAATCATAGACTCCCAGAATCAACTATGATGGAAAAGACTTTCAATATCAAACCCAACTTTTCTCCAGCATGGCCAAGTCCACCACAAAACCATGTCACAAAGTGCCTCATCTACAATTTTTGAACATTAATATACACTGATAGCCTTATTTCCAGTAGCCATATATTAATAAAACCAGAACCAAAATGTGTGATTTCATCTGCGATTCTTTCTAGTCACACATTTTAAGTAATACAGCAAAAATTCACAATAGATAAATTATGGGGTTTAACGTGACATTCTAAATCTTTATATGGTCTGGATAATACAGCTTGTATTGAACAATTTTGAAAGCAGAAAGTATTGACATGAAAAAGCAACTGAAACCAAGAAAAAGTGAAAATAAAGGAACACAAACAAGGACTAACAAAAGACAACTCAATATATGACAATCTGGAATAAGAAAAAAGAATTCCAACACTAATTTTGAAATCCTGCTCTGGAGAACATAGCTGGAATAATTTTTATTTTTTTTTTTTTTTTTACTGAGAACAGTACACAGCCATGCCTGGTTTCTTCAGGATTTCATTATTAGTACAACACCATTTGCAGATATCCAACATTTCAATCTAAGTGAGAAATAGAAAATCAAAAGCTGAAGTCAAAGGGATCATACATCCTCCCAGTTCAAATGAGAAACATCATAATTATCTGACCAAATACCTGGAGCTGAAAATAGTGGTGTTAATTTCCTCTGAAACTTGCTGCACTCCTCTACTTGAGATAACCTGTAGCCAGCCCAGCTCTGGGGCCCAACACAAGAGGGACACGGATAAGGGGGAATGGCTTTAACCTGACAGAGGGAAGATTGAGATGAGACATTAGGAAGAAATTCCTGCCTGTGAGGGTGCTGAGGCCCTGGCACAGAGTGCCCAGAGCTGTGGCTGCCCCATCCCTGGCACTGTTCAAGGCCAGGTTGGATGGGGTTTGGAGCAATCTGGTCTAGTGGAGGTGTCCCTATCCATGGCAGGGGGCTGGAACTGGATGAGCTTAAAGGCCCCCTCCAAACCAAACTAGTCTGGTATTCTACAAGTTAATCAGCTCTATCACATTTCAAAGAGCAGTCTGATGGGAGCAAGTCAATGCGTGCAGTGTGTTACAGCTCAGCAGGGTTACAAAAAATATTCTGTCCTGAGAAACTGGCGTTTTTCACTTTAATAGCATGGTGATGCTATATGGACATTTGGCCTAATCAGTAATATTTGTCTATGAAATCCATTCAACTTGCATATAAATTTGGTTCTTTATCCCATGGTTTAAATAACAACTGTAATGCAGCTAAAAGATCTGTACCTCTGCAAAACTTTATAGGAGTGAATATGAAAAGAATTGTTTGCTTTACGCTAACAGAAAATAAGGGAGGAAATACTATTTATTACTACTTACTGAAATGTATGAAACATTGGCATTTTTTCTATAAGGAAATTAAACAGCCATTTCATACGCATTTGAGCCACAACCTACAAACTACATTTGAGTTTCTGAACTGTATTTGTTAGATTAATAAGTATGGATTTGTGGATTGAATCAGGATAAGATTATTTAATAGAGGTGTCTTTTGAGATTATTTACAGTGTTATACACATCTCCAAAACACTCGCTTGGAGTTTCTTTTACTTTTCTATTCACTTCATGATGTTCGCAGTTAGTCAAAGGTGACTGTAGTTTCTTGCAGCAATTTACTGTTCTTTCTTAATAGGTCTTTTGTTTTTAACAGGTTACTGAAAACTATTTTAAATGTGTAATTCACATAGTCACAAAATAATTTGTTTGGAAGAAAACAGAACAAAATAACACTCTCTGCTGTTTAAAACTATGACAATTGCTTATTTTACTGTAACAGCTGAAGATTCACTTATATCATTAGGTAGATGGCCATGTTATCATCACTCCCACTTATTCCTCTGTCCTTTGGGAATGCAGTCCATTTGTGCTCACGTGTCCCTCCTACTGAACAGCAAGCTGCAGATGTAATTACAGACTTGCCCACCAGTGATAGCATTCAGGTGAACAACACATTTTAGGATCAGCAGCTACTTAGAGGTACGTGTTGATAACTACACACCAACTCAAATATCACCACCTCCACCACCACAAACACAGCAGTATCTCGCCTTTCATTCTTCCACACAGCGCCTGAGGCAGGGAAGGAATACTGCCTTAGGGCAAAATATGTCACAGCATGTAGGAGGATCAAATCTGTCTCATTCCCTCCTCTCAAGTCTACATTAATGGAAATACCCCATGCCAAGCAGTTCACAGATGGAGGGTTTGAATGAAACAGTGTCCTTGCAATCAGATGGGGGGGCAAGGGTAAATCACAAAAAAACACCACAAAAACCCACATGCTTAAAAAGTTTCTTCCCTTCTCTTACTAGGCTCCATCACTCCAGTTTCATTCCCGAGCCAGAACAGCGAATAATCACTGCAACAACCTCCAGAAAAATTTCTGAATCTTTCAGTAATAAAATGAAAGTAGACCTCTAATTTTATATTAGCATCATAGAATCCCAGACTGGTTTGTGCTGGAAGAGACCTTTAAAGCTCATCCAGTTCCAAACCCCTGCCACAGGCAGGGACACCTTTCACTAGACCACATTGCTCCAAGCTCCTGTGTCCAACCTGGCCTTGAACACTGCCAGGGACGGGGCAGTCACAGCTTCTCTGGGCACCCTGTGCCAGGGCCTCAGTACCTTCACAGGGAAGAATTTCTTCCTAATGCCTCATCTCAATCTCCCTGCTGTCAGGTTAAAGCCGTTATTCCTTGTCCTGTCCCTACAGGCCCTTGTAAAGCTCCTCTCCAGATTACTTGATGGCCCCTTTAGGCACTGGAAGCTGCTCTAAGTTCTCACAGAGCCTTCTTGAGACTGAACAACCCAACCAGCTCTCAGACCATGCGTGCGGCCTCCTGTTGACTCACTCCAAAAGCTCCCTCTTGTGTTGTTGCTCCCAGAGCCAGACACAGGACTGTAGTGGGGGGTCTCATGAGAAAAAAGCATAGATGTGCAGGACTAAAGCTATAAAAAAAAAATTCAAAAGTGTTAAGATATATTTAATGAAGATTCTTCTTAGCTTTTAAGGCTGTTTGCTCTTGGGGAAATATCAGAACTACATCCTTCCTGTTTCCGTTCTGAAACACACCTAACAAGAGGTGCGTAGAAGTCTCACTGGATCTGCTGCTGCTCTTTAGCCCCAGATAAAAAGGTTTTGCTACTCCTTTCTTTATCTGCCTTCAGTTCCTGCAGCTGGGCACTGAAATGTAGCTTGCTATTGCTAGGGATTAAGTTGTTTTCTTCTCAAGGTCCTTTGAAACATAGATACTTTAACTGGTTTATTTCCAGTTTTTAGCTTTGTAACTGCTGGGAATTTTTTTGCCTACTTATTTTAGGCCTTTTCAGATAAAGTAATAAAATTTTACATATTTTGTTATAACCTTTGTTAATTACAAAGGTTTTTTTAGGCACTGCTAAAATAGTTTGATTTTTGTGGTATGTATGTTTGATTACATCTTGGATTCTTAGCTAACGATGAGGAAGAAACCACTGCCCTCATGCATTTTAGGGGACTTGTCAGGCGGGGTTGCTATGTTATATGTTGGCATGCTCATGCACTTGTTTTGTGACTGGGAAGCAAATTGCAACACATAATAACAAGGTTGGCTTCCCACATCAGGCTGAAGATGTAGAACAAAAAAGAAGTGATGGGTAATAATTAGGAAACCAAAAATAGTGCATGATTAATATTTACACGGACATGCATGGAAAACAAAACTAGGAATTAACTTAGTCCTCAAACTGCGAGGGTATGGAGGAGCAGCAACAGAATAGCTTCCAGGCTTAATGATTTTCCCACTGCACTGAAACCTTTCAGTGGAAAGCCAGCCCAACACCAAACTTCTCTGGCAAAACATGCAAAGGGTGGGGTTTCATCCATATCTTTGTCAAAGAATCAGTAAGAATGGAGAAGATTATACATGTGATAATCTCTAAGTTCGGAAAGTCTGATTGCTTGACAGTAAGTGTGATGTTACAGCATCAGTAACAGTAAGGAGATGGGTGACACCTGCACAAACTTTCACTGGCTCCTATTTTCATCTGTGCTCTTCTAGAAACATTCCAGGCACAGAGAGGATACTCAACTGCTCCTTCTCTGGAAATTTTATAACCCCAGATTACAAGGACAGACAAGGGTTAAGAAACAAGCTTTGCAGAATCATCCTTTTAACCTGTTTCCCAACCCTAAACTTCAGAGAACACAGAATAGTTTCTCTACAGGCTGAGAGAGCATGGGAGACCTTAGGGCAGCTTTCGGCACCAAAAGACCAAGAAAGCTGGAGAAGGGCTTTCGACAAACCACTCTGAGGCTCTATAATGAATCTATGCTTTAAGTATATTCTTTCAATCATATTTCACAAAGCAGCTTCCTTAGAGCAAGCGCACAAAAGATGTGCCAGGGCCATGGAAGCAGCAGTCCCCAAAACTATGGTCCTGCAGCCCATGTAACACACTGCTTGGAAAACACCACAGGAAAGCCTGTTCTCAACTTCTGCCTACCTGGTGGAGTGAGAGGCCAAGGCAACTACTAATGGGCACACGACAGGATAGCAACAGCAGCCCTAGAGGGGACAGTCCCACTGTCAGAATTCTAGGAAAGGTTCAGTTCAGCTGGTATGCCACCAAATTCAGAAGAACAGCTTTACTAAAGCTGTGCCTCCCACAGCTACAGCTTAAAAGCAATTGTCTTCATACCTTGCTCTCCTAAGAAATGCAATAAAGTAAGTTCTGCTACATGCTTTACAGTTCCATAGCATTTCTTTAAAACTTTACAAAGCCATCACATATCCTTTTATTAGGATATGTTAACAGCTTTTAGCAGAGTTTCTTTAGTAAGACTATTCTGGGGTGAGCAGTCATTTCACAGATTTAATACAAGTCCTACGCTTATAGTATACTAACTGAGCTGAATTGCTACCAGGAAGTTAAATGTATTGCAGAAAATGCTTTGCAGAGTGAAACAGCAGTAAAAAAGAAGCTATTTTGTTGAGATGATGCATTTTATTTCACAGTCAGAAACATATTAAAGTATGTAGAGCATATAAAAGTATGATTGTTGAGATTTCATCTAGGAGTGTTTCAATTTGAGATAAAGAACCCAATTTCTTAGACTTCTTCTAAAAGAGGGGAAAAAAAATGAATACACACCAAAATGTAAAATAAAGAGGACTCTTCTATAACCACAATTTGAAGTGCACAAAGATCCTTTCAGCTAACAACAAAATGCTCTACAGAAATGCTCCCAGGTCAGCATGATGCCCTTCAGTGAAGAACATCCTAGAAATACAGAGCAAAATCTCACAAGGTATGAAATATAAATTCATATATTCAAGTCAAAGAAGAATAATGAAGAATATCACAGTTTGGAGTCTGATCTATTGTTTCCCAAACGGACTGCATTACAAATAACTTCACTCACAAAACGTCTTATTTAGTTCTTTATCACAGTGGTACCTCAGAGTCAGCAGCACTGAACTCTCAGTGTCATCCAAGCCCTCACTGAACAATACTACGACCACAGAATTCTCAATAGATGCATAAATCCCTCAGACAACCTCCATCTTTCCAGTAACATCATGAATTATACTTCCACACAGAAGAGACACACCTAAATCCAACTTCAATTTTACACATTTTAGAGCATCTGTTGTCTAAAGGTAAGGTCTTCAATGAAAAGGTATTCACAACAGAGTTCACGAGTAAACCTACTGAGACACCTGATATTCTTACTCACATTCTCAAACCAGCAAGTAAATGAAGGGAAGACACTGTCATCTCTTTTAAAAAGTATATATATATTAAAATATAAATGTCTATGAAAGTATTTAAATTGTAACAGAAAGTTCATCACTGTTCACAAGTGCATACTTAACTTGACCTTTTAATAGGCTCCTTTTCACATCAACAGAATCGGGTATTTACAAAGATAATACATACACAAAAAAGGCCTTTAAAACCACTCCTAAACTGAGAAAATCTGCTTCTGACTGGAGGAAGCTACAGACAGTTTTTCTTGTCTTCTGCCAGTCAGGAGCAATGTAGGATCTTAGTGGTTATATGACAAATTCCCCTATCCTGCAACTATTCTGCAGTTGCAGTGCATTTGCAGGATTTTACCTCCAGGGTGCTGTGTCTCCCAGCATTCCA
>JBCJKH010015671.1:0-10479 GCA_039877255.1 Loriculus beryllinus
TGTGGCTGCCCCATCCCTGGCAGTGTTCAAGGCCAGGTTGGACGGGGCTTGGAGCAACCTGGTCTGGTGGAAGGTGTTTCTGCCCATGGCAGGGTGGTTGGAGCAATATGGTCTTTAAGGGCCCTTTCAACCCAAACTATTCTATGGTTTCATGATTTGGGACAGCACTGAAGTTAAGAGTTGCTCTAGGAGACAAGATAAAAGCAATTATGAATCTACACTTTTGCTCACTGAATGTCTACTAGAATTTCATCACAGTCTTCTAGCAACATCTGCTTGTTAATTTTTTTTTTTTTAAAAAAGACAAAAAACCACAACAATAAAATGATATAGCAGGACTCTGCTTGTCATAAATTCCATCTGATGTACATATTTTGATTATTGCCATTTCACAGAGATATTTGTCAGCTTGATAATTAAAGCTGATGTATAGGACAGTGGTTTTATTCTTCTTATTTTATTTGAGACTACAAATTATCTTAACTATTATACAAACAAGTGTTTTGTTCTCCTTGTTCTAGTAGTTATTACTGTTGATGTGACAGATAAATTTCAAACATGTATATGTTGTAAGTGGAGTGACTACAGTGCTATTTAAAAATAATCTATCTCTTCAATCTTCAGGTTAAAAATGTATCTTACTCCTCTTACAATTGAGCAAACAGGTACATTCTTAAAATATGGAGGGAGTTAGAAATAAGTATGTCTCCGATACATTGTTTGTAGTAAAACATCCTGCCTATCCTGAGTCTTTGCTTCCAAATTAAATTTCATTAGGAAAATCAATTGGTGAAGTTATTCGCATTTATAATAGTAGGAAGCTGATCTGCAGGCACCAGCATGCCTGAAATGACAGTATTCTTTTGCAGAAATGCTGGTGGTTTGATTTCCTCTGCTCAATTACATTTGCTGCACATATATATAATTTCCTACAAGCACTGGAGAGAATTAAGTCTCAAGTACCATTTTTACTAGTCATGTAGGTGCCCAGATACTTGTACTTGTGTAAGTGCCTAAATCTATTAGCATTCAGAAATGCCTTTTTTCCTGCACATGTCTATAAAATGAAAATTGAAGTACTTTAGAAATTATGTTATGTTAATGAACTGTTTATTCCTGAACCACATGCTTTGCTGATCACAGACAAAAATAGAAATAACAGTGAGAATATCCTTTTAGACATATTAAATCTTTTATGCTAATGATTCTGTAGAATGGCATAAGAAGAGAGAGGATTTTGCATCCTTTGAAGTGTTAATTTGAATTTCTTCTATCACACCAGAAATGCAGCAGAGAATAACTTTTGACTTTGGATTCTTTGCAACTTTAGGACACTTCTGTAGAGTATTAGATAATTCTCAAGGGTTTTATTGGGTCACATCCTTCCATACATCCCTGTATCTTGCCTCCAACAGTGTCAACAGCATAATCATTTTGAGCAGTTGCTTAGATGTAATTCGACCTTATAAAAGGGCAAGTACTATATCATAGTTCTCCTGACTTCAACAATTTGTGATTCAGGGACTTTCTCAGCAAGAAATGATTTCTGAACCACAACTGGATCTCTAACTCTTGAACTAGAGCAGGGGCTATCAAACTTTTTTGCTTCACATAGCAACTCCCGTTTACATTCAATTCCTCTGTCTCCTCTTCACCCAGCCTGAGAGTACTTAGCCGAAGTGTAGAAATAACCCATTAAATGAATCTTGGGAGAAAGCAACAGAATTCACCCTTTTGCTAAGCAGAGGTGGAAGCATTGGAGAATGATTAAAGAGGTATTAAAAAAAAAACAAACCATGTTGTGAAGAGGGGGAAACAGCAGGAGTGAGCCAGCAGATGACTAATGAGATGGTGATGACTCTATAGAGGCATCTGCAAGCCCTCCCCCATTTCATTCAGAAACATACTGTGTCCCTCCCAGAAGTGGCAGCCTTCTGCTTGAATTAAACTGAATATAACCTGGAGAGAATAATAGTAAATTTGTTGTTGCAGGGAATGCCAGGTACAGATGGAAAACCAGGCTTTCCTGGCATTGCTGGACATCCTGGAGATGTGGTGAGTAGGGCTATCATAACCTGCAATTATGTAACACACAGTGGTGCTCAAATCTAGGTTTAAAGGATCAGCGGGAGCCCTAACACCACTTGCCAGCAGGATGTGGAGAGAAGGGCCTGGGTTTGTCCTACTTAACCTGGAGCAGTTACCTCAGACAACAAATACAGGAACACAGTGTTCCTTGTATTTGTCTCCTTCACCAGTCAGAAGTGATACAGGCTTCTCCAGAGGCTAGTTCTGATTCTTCAATGCTCCTTTTGCTTTTAATTATGCATACATCAGCGCTGCTTTTAATTAAAGCCTCATAGGTGATTTCAATTTATTTCTCATGCTTAAGATCTCTGAGGATTACAGAGCTCTTTGGCTGTGAAGTCCCAAGGCTCATCCCCTGACACCTTCCTCTCACTGGTGCCAGACAAACTGCCTGTGTCCCCAGCACAGAGTTGTGTTGTGCAATAAGGGGCTGATTAAGCTTAGAAATAACCTCTCTGAAAATGACTGCTCAGCTCACCTGTGTTACCCTTCCTGGTTCATTGGGCAATACCAGACAGAACTGAGGTGATTAATGTTGAAAAAGGAAGGAGCAGCCAGACATGGCAGTGCAGTGCAGGGAAGGAAAAGCTTGTTGAACTAATCCCCAACTAATGAAATGTTGTGTGCCCATTTGCTTCTCGCTATCTGTGAACTCTTGTCAAATGTGCTGAGAAATACTTCCTAACATCAAATCCTCAGAGGATGTGAGTTGAAACCGGCTGGCCCCATCTGTGGTTCGAGTGAGCCCCTGGGGACTGAGTATTCTATACCTGCATTTTACTGATGTGCTTTTTGGAAGCTGAAGAAAGCACATATTTACAATATTTCCTTTTAAATCACTTAGCTCATTTTTCTAATCCAATGCAGGGTCCAAAAGGAGAGAAGGGTGACCAAGGACCTCAGGTGAGATTGTGTGGATTTTATCCCTTCTGAGAAACATATGTTAAAAGTGAAACCTAGTGAATGTTTTTCCCATCTTTAACGTTTTTGAAATAGGGTGTACCAGGACAGGATGGGAACAGTATTGTGGGCCCACCTGGACCACCAGGACCACCAGGACCAATCATAGCTATACCTGAGGTGAGTGTGTTCATCAAGCATTAAAGTCTCTGTAACTCATCTTACAGGGAAGAGGGCACAAATGGCTAACAAACTGGCAAATTTGTTCAGGTCATGAGTCTACTCCTCATAACAAGAATATCTCAATATGTCTCTATACCAAGTGGATTTGTTTTAAAAAGACAAAATAGGAATGCATGTTGGTGAAGATCTTGCATACAAGAATTACAAGGTCACAGTGAGAGCTTCTCTCCAGATGATTCTGCAGGAGTTGTGAACATCAAATGAAAAATAAACAGAGAAATACAAACTGCGAAAGTTTGACAAAGCAAGGTACCTGAGACATAGCAGTATGTAGGAGAGAGACACATTGTGTTTTCTGGCACGTGTCCACTATACAAACCAGAGCATTGACTCTGGTGTGGGAGCAACAGCCAAAAGTACCAAAGCATAAAATGCTAGAAGCTCATAAAAACTGTATGTGTATTTTCAGTCAGCTTTGTTCTGTGTACATAATTTACAAAACCGATACTAGTTAGCAATAATATTAGCTAGTCTAGTAAGCTAGAGATTAAAAAGAATCCCATTTCAAACTCACAACAAAAATCTTTGTAACTGGCACGATATGACATTAAAATCTGGAGAAACTGTGAGTTGCTGCAAGAAATTCACCTCTGAGAGCTGAAGGTGTCTAAAACAGCCAGACTTACCCTCAGGAATGCATATAATGACAGTAAGAAGTGATTTGTGGTTGTGAGTAGCAAAAATGCCTGTCTGAGAAATCTGTTACGAGAAGCTGGGTACCAGCATTATCTTTAATGTGAGATACACATAAGATTTTTAGTTGAGTGAAACAACTAGGCTTTCACTTAGGCTTCTGCTACTGATAGCAAATATAGCATAAATTGGCATCCCACAGCCCACATAACCAGAGATGGGGTTTTTTTATTGGGTATCCACACAGAATCTTAGGATCTAAAATCCTAAGATACCAAGATACTAAGATCTTGGATGAGCAGCATTATAGATTCACAGAACTATTGGTTGGAAGAGGCTTCTAAAGATTATCTAGCTCAAAATCCTTCTCAAAGTGGCACTGTCACAAGCTCTACAATTTATCATGTTTCTCATGGAGCTTCTGGGAAATTCCTCAACAGCTGTGACAGAAATGCTGATGCAAAAGTCATGTTCTTTCTTGCAGTCTACCAAGGTGTCACTCTGGGGTCTTAGCTCTTGTCAGTGACTAAACATTTTTGTTTGCAGTAATAATGAATCTGAATGCGTTGCTCCTTAGCTCATTAATATTTGAAGAAACACTCTGAGAGCCTCAGAGGGAGGACAGTGTGCAGAAGAAATGCAAAAAGATTATTGAAGCTGACAGAACAAACTAATGATGGCAGTTTGCAGGAGGCTGCATGGCTCACTACATTTTGTGATAGTCACAGCCCCTATGTCTAATGCTATGTCTGAAAAAAATCTAACATGCATCCTCTGGATTCCTCAGGACTTCTGGATGGACTACTTTTACCATATGTTACAGAAATGCATAGAGCCTTGTAGAAGCTGTATTGTATTAGGTATATTACAAAACCATCTCAAAACCCATTTCAAAACCCATTTCCTTCTCTGAATGCCTTGAAGTTCAGTAAGTAAGCTCTCTCACGAAGTAGAGTGCATAATATACATGGCATTACGTCCATTTGTAGCAAACAGCTATTTAAGAGGGGTACAGCAAGAACCATCTACTCTCATATGCTCCAAATCCTCTATACTGTTAATCAGATGATTTCTCTGAAGACTTGTCATACTGTATTTTGATGCAGCTAGGGAGTGTGTGTAAGTATATGTCACTATGTATGACACTGAGTTCTATATACCTCACAAATGCTTGTATAACAGGACCTTTGGTTACTATACATCTGCTGAGATAGAAGATTAATTTATCCAAATACATTTTGCTGACTCATCTCTCACCTTGGAAAGAACTACTGCAAGCAAACCTATCCATTTCAATTGGAACAACAGAACTAAAACAAATAAGGGCACCAGCTGTTGTAATGTGGATATTGGCTTGATGTGAGATAATTAAGTGATCTAAGTGAACCACAGGGCAGTTAGAGAGATCACTGTCTGTATCAGGGACTATTAGTTCACTCATTTAACCATTGTGTAGCCAATGACAACAATATTTCTTGGGCTATGCAAGTCCAATGGCTTGATCAGAATTGAAAGGAAGTTGTGTGGTTACAACTAAACAGATTTTATGCTGCTCAATCAAAATAAAACAAATTAAAGACCTAGTGCAGTTTGTGTATATATCATCATCTGATGCGGACAGCTGTGGTTTAGGGCCAGGCCTCAGCAGTATTTGATCAATAGCACATTGATTGAACTGTACCGGAAAGCAGACCTTGGTTTCCTCCTCATTTAACTTGTCTCTATGTGAACTGAGGCGATTTAATTCCTTCAGGAGACACTTCTAACCCTGCGAATAGACATGATAAGATAAAACTGAGGTCTGCAGTAGAACCTAGCCATTGCCAGGCTAGGTTCCTGCAGTATCTTACAACACTGTGAGTCTCAAGGGCTTGCACTCGTCTGTTGCCTCTTGTTGCAGGTCAGAAGTCTGTTCTGCAATGTCATGTTTAAAAAGCAGTGTCTCTTTAGTTTGTTGCTGTTTGATATTAAAAAATACTGAAACCAATATTCCTCATCCTATATTGGCCATTTTGCTCTTTTGGAACATAATTTTGAATGTTCAAGGTGTTTTCACGCATAGAATCATGATAACCAAGAAAATCATGTGACTTGTTACTGCGATTTTATCATATGAGTTTGGTTGAAAACAGTACAGAAATAATATTACTGGATTTAAATTTAAAGCTTTTTAAAAATTATCTATTGTTGCCTTTATCCATCCATACTTTAGGTATCAGAACTGAATAAAAGGTCTGGAGAAAGGTTAGTGCTGGAGGTATAAAGCAAATGTCAGATAATTTCGTTTCCTGTGTCCTTTCTGTAATTCTAATACAGGCATATTCACGCCACTTGAGTATAAAGCTGAAGGTTTGCTTAGAACCCAACCCAGAAAATCACACTAAAACTATTGTTTCTTCTTAACAGTGAAAAAAATATGAAAAACAATGTCCTTACTTTGTAGTTACCACCTTCTGAATTGATTTTATGTGTTGAAAAGTTATGTTGCTGGGTTGTTGCTATTAAAGCAGCTTGCACATCCAAAAGGGAAGATAAATGACTCTTTACCTGGAGCAGGTTGTGAAAAGTGCAATCTTTTTCTCTAATCAACATCCTTATATCCTCTATTTTTCCTATTTTCTTCAGCACTGTATACAGTTTTCTGACTTCCAACCACATTTTCCATCTGTAGCAGGACTCTATTCATAAATTACGAGACAAAGTGCCTTAGCCCAAGCTCAGCAAAGCTTTTGGGATTCTTTCCACTAACTTCAATAAAGTTTGGATTGAGCTCAAAAAGAATGAATACTGAGTAGTTCCACAATGAAAAGACAGTGTAAACCCAGGGTTCCTGGATTTCTGCCACTAGTTGTAGATAAAGCAAAATGATTGAGCAGCAAGACTCTCTTATTACTGTTATGAATGTAACAGCCCATGTCTTATTCCCTTTTTGGGCCATTTAGAGCTGGGAATACAGTGGGAGCAATGACATTGTGCTACCCCTAGAGCAATGCAAGAGAGATCATGAAGTCTAGGAGTTGGAGTGCTGCCTGCAGGACTTAAACTGCCTTTCTATTTGACAGTTTCCCAGTGTTTCTTGTAGAATATGAGGACAGTGAGCAGGTAGCAACACCCAGTAAAAGTAACACCCAGTAAAAGTAACAGGCTTTAGGATAGGATAGGACAGGACAGGATATGTGATGTGACCAAGCACATCTGTTCTCTTTTGTGTCCTCATTCTTATCCCAGATTAGAAAAATAGTATTCAGACTCATAAGATAGTTCAAACTGACCTCTGGAGGCCATACGGCTAGACCTCCTGTACAAAGCAGAGGTACTTTCAATCTTACTTCCTGTATATTGTACTCGTAATAAATGTTGCAAAAGGTGGTGATCTGATAGCATTAACCTGCACATGGTTACAAGCAGAAGAGGCATTCAGATTTCACAATATCTCAGTGACAACACGCTTATTCATGTGCTAAGTGAAACCCTGGCACCTGAAGGCATGCCCTGCCCTAGCCTCGTGAAATTCAAAAAATATTTATTACATTTAATGGGAATAGTGCTGCACACAGAGCCTTGTATTGAAATGGGTGTCATGGTTTGCCTGCTGAACAAGTGGACTAGTTCAAGCCTCTAAGGAGATCCAGTACATATTTCTGAATCTAAAAGAAGGCTAAACTATCACACAATAAACAGGATTGTTGAAGTGAAAGAAATGCAAAAAATGGCAAAAACTGAGTGAGGATCACTTCACCTACAACATATGCATGGAGCTAGCACTTACATATTATCTGTCCTGAACTGCAACATATGACCATATGATATAGTATTGGGAACACCTTTTTAAACCAGAAAGGTAGCTATCTGAAACCAAAATGAAAGCCTAATGTTGTGGTTTAACCACGGTCAGCAACTAAGTACCACACAGCTGCTCGCTCAGCCCCCCAACCTGGTGGGATAGGGAGGAAAATCAGAGGAAAAAGGTAAAAGCTGTGGATTGAGATATGAACAGCTTAATAATTGAAATAAAATAGTTAAAAAAGATAAATAATGATGATGATGAAAAGGGAGACAACAAAAAGAGAGAGAGAAATCAGACCCAGGAAAGGTGATGTACAACTTGGTTGCTCACCACCCGCTGAACAGTACCCAGCCTGACCCAAGCAGCAGTCTCCCCTTCTTGGTATCTCTCCCCAGTTTATATATGGACATGACTTGATGTATTATGGAATACCCCTTTAGCTAGTTTGGGTCAGGTGTCCTGTCTCTGCTTCCTCACAGCTTCTTGTACCCCTTCACACTGGAGCATGATAGACTGGAAAGTCCTTGATCAGGCTAAGTGCTACTGAGCAACGACTAAAACATCAGTGTGCTATCAGCATTGTTCTCAGACTGAAGCCAAAACACAGCTCTGCACCAGCTACTAGGAAGAAAATTAACTGTCCCAGCCAAAACCAGGACAGTATATACCCCTTATTCTATGCAATTTACTTCATTGCCTGGATCCCACACTTTCCAAAAGATCATTAGTTTTCCTGTCTTTTGATACATACACAGATAATCATTCCCTTATGTATGTATTCCCCTGTGGATGTATCAGCCTTCCCTATAAGATATTCATTGTGTTCATGTAGTCCATGACTTTGGGCTCCATTTGTCATAAGTTATTCAGGGAACAAAAGATGGTGTGTAGTGTTGGATTGTCGCATGCTGAAGCCAGTTCTGATCCCATCACAACTTTACTTGTCTGGTTCCATCAAAGTTCATTCTTCATTGATCTAGGTGATTTTTACTGTAATTCCCTTCATATGTCAATCAAAAGGGAGTCAGGTTCAGGTCCCGAAGTCCAGAGACATGAGACAGGCACTGCAACGTGCTCAGTGCAGTGATGGACATGTAGCCACCACAGAAATTATAATATACAGTGTTATGTAGCAATTACATCATACAATTTAACTTACTGGCTATTCTCAGCCAAAATCAAATCTCCTTGAGATAACATCAGAATACCCCATCTTTTCACATTACACACCAAGTGCACCTAGATCCTTGGGCAAAAGCAATCCCACAAATGGGTTTGCTTTTGCCTGAGGCAGGAACAACCCAGACTCTTTTCCCTAGCATATTTTTATGTCCACTACAGGAAGTTTATACCCTTCTACTGTATGTAAAGCTTTTGATTGGGCAGAATCAGACTGATTGGCAGATGCTTTCAAGTTGACTAACCACATAGCTTTTGCTAAATGTGTGCTTCAAGGTCCCACCACCCATTGGTCTCGGTGTAGTTTTTAATAGGCCATTGTACTTCTTGATTTTCCCAGTGTGTGATATGGGATGTCATATACCCACTCGATGCCGTGCTTTTTGGCCCAGGTGTTCATGATGCTGTTTCAGAAATGAGTCACATTGTCTGACTCAATTCTTTCCGGGGTAACCGTGTCACCATAAGGTTTTCCTTTCAAGGCCCAGAATAGTGTACCAGGCAGTGGCATGGGGCACAGAATACATTTCCACCATTGTAAGCACAGGGGTTTTGCCTTGGTAGGTCACTGGGAGTGTGATATAGCCAATCTGACAGGCCTCCCCATATTCATATTTCAGTCATCATCCTCCATACCACAGAGGTTTTAACTGCTTGGCTTGCTTAATTGCAACAGATGTTTCATGTTCATAAACAACCTGTGCAATAATGTCCATGGTCAAGTCCACTCCTCAGTCACAAGCCCATCTATATGTCACATCTCTTTTTTGGTGGCCTGAGGTGTCATGAGCACATGAGCATCTACTTGATGTACCTTCACAACCAGGTTCTCCATCCAGACAGTGTTATCTAGTCACAGTGTGGTGGCACAGATAGGCTTTCCTCTGCTCTGCCACTTGCTCTGCTTCCATTGTTGCAACCACCCCCAACAGGGAATTTACCACCATCCGTTAGTCCATATAAAGTACTGGCCTTTTTTCTCATCCAGCAATGTCTAAGGACAGCTGGATAGCTTTCACCTCTGCAAAGTGACTGAGGAATCACAGCATGGCATTGCATGGTGTGATGCAGAAATTTCCAGAATATTATTATAACATCAATGATACGACAAGATGAATGTGGTCAGATCAATTCCCTATCTTAGAATGCCACTGACATATTGGAGTATAAAGCATCCATTTGGTCATTATCTTACTGAGGAGAAATTAATTCAGGCTGCAACATTAAATGTCATCATTTTCTAATTGAGTTTTCAGTTAGTTAAAGTTCTGAAAGCATTCTGAGATCCTTACATAAGTAGTGTAAAATGAATTCTAGGTTTTGTTACTCCAGATGTAACAAAAATTAGAAGTAGAGAGCCTTTTCTGTGGCTTTATTTGTGGTTTTCTTCCTACATTTATTAAGGGATACTTTAACTGTCTATCCGTTTTTAAACACGTACGTGTGCCCTAGCCAATCAATGTGAAATAACCTGTTCCTTAACCACTTTTTCAGCTACTACTCAATGATACAGATGGAGTTTTAAACTTTACTGGAATTAAAGGACTTCTTGGGCCTCCAGTGAGTATATGCTGCTTCAAAATCTTCAGTATCCATCAAAAAAGCAACATGACTGTTAACACCAATTTGAAATACTTGACCGGGTTTAT